>CM050165.1:41253694-41498694 GCA_027410445.1 Discoglossus pictus
GAGAACCGGACACGACTGAACAACAACAATAACATTGTGCAAGTCAGGAACATACTCTAAATAGCCTGACCTGATGCATCTCTATGGAGAGATTATGACTAATTTTGACTATAACTGCATGAATTTAACGGTAACTATACAATTATTGCGAATGGCGCCGTAACAGGACTGTGCTCTGAGCTCCATAACAAGCACAAGCATGATTTCATTTTGGTTGGGGATTGAGGTCCAAAGACAAGACTGCCTCAAAATAAAGCCAATTAGTTTAAGGTGCTAGTTTATATAAAATATTATATAAAGGTCATATGAGTTTGGTGTATACTAGCCACATCTGTTGTCATGGTGGCACCAGGCAGCATCTGGCTTATAAGCATCTTTTTCAGGCTATATAATGTTTCAGGGGTCTAATAAACACTGAAAAGAGCATACTATATGGAACATAACTTTAAAAGGATGAATGAAGAGGAACATAAATATCCTTCATATACACCCCCAGCTCCCGAGAGCCCAGGTCCCACGATGAGACTGTGTGGTCATTACAGGTCTGGCAGACAATAGACAGATGCAATGCCAAGTCTTGGTTACCACTGCCAGCTCTCATGTTGTTTTAAGGAAACTGACGAAATATTATAAAAAAAAAAATAACCCATCTGAGTGTGTGTATGTGCTGTGGATCTCCCGCATACATGGGCAGTCCAAGCTGCCATGTAAGATGCCCAGATTTATCCCTGCACTCTATAAACAGTAAAGCAAGAGACCGCTCCTGTCAAATAGAGACAGACAGTCACCAATAATCAACCTAAAATGACCTTACTGGCAGCTCCTAGCTGGGAACAGCCTGATCCTGTGTGAGAGCGCCCGGGGCTGTTCCCTGACCTGATCTCTCAAGTACAGACAAGATCTTTCCCCTTAGAGTCATCATGTGCTCTCCTCCCAGAACAGACAACAATTAGTCTCCCAAACAGCAATTAGGCAGATGAAGAGACCCCCATTATCCGCAGTCCCATTACATGGGAGACCCCAGGTGTCTATCTCCTTTTCTATAATGTGTCATTTTATCTATTTATCATTATATCGGTGGTCTCCGTGTTACAGACGACCCGAGATACGTAAGAACGGGCTCCCGAGGCTTTTTGTACGAGTTTGTGTTTGTCTGAATTCAACGAAAGAGCGCAATAGTTTCTGTAACTTATTATTACAGTACAGGGGTATTATTAATATTATTACGCTGTATTATTATTATCACATATGATCCATTATAGTAGTATTATTATTATTCATCATCAAAGATCCGAGTTACATACAAATCTGGTTTAAAGACGTTCTCAGGAACGTATCTCGTCCGTAGGCAGGGGATCGCCTGTATATTAATACATTACACCATTAAGACACCACATTGTTGTGCTCCGGCACGCTAATATGCTGCAATCTCATTAATCAGATAATAATGTGTTAATTAATAAACTCTGCATTTACATAAAAAAAGCAAAGTGCCTCCACCAGCCTCTAACAACAACCCACTCCCCAGCACCGCCTCAGATCATTATATTGATTATAGGGCAGTAAAGTAACTTCTTATTATAATAAAATCACAAAGCCCCAGCAGCCCCCTCCCCACCTTACCAGTACAGTGCTGTGCACAGAAGCCTCCTGGTGATATATCAGACTGATATATTGGTTATAGGGCAGAGATCCCCAGTCCCTGGCTGGCATCTGTATGTGATCCTCCTCTCCAGCAGCCAGGCTATGTAATGATGGCTGGAGTGTGTGGTGCCAGCAGATCCTGCCTTACATTCCCCTCTGGATTTCACAGGAGAATTTCCAGTGTGCCCCCAGGGTTAGAAAGCGAATATGACAACCTCGTGTCCTGACTCTTATCCCCATCACACACAGAGCTTCCCACTCACTGCCTCCTCCTCCTCCATCCATCCTCCCAGCACAGAGGTGGGACTGATGGTACAAACTGGTACTGCACCTCTCTGCCCAAACTTTCATTACCTTGTGTTAACCCCTGCCCAGGCAGACACATCTAAACAGAGACATTATAATGGGGGGATCATAAAAATGCATATAAATTGGATTAACTGTAGCACACAAGTAGCTGTCACACCTTTTACAAGCTCCCTTTAGTCTATTATATTTTCTTCAGCATAAAAAACAGAAACATGGATTTGACTATAAGCCCATCTAGTCAACCAATACTGTCTACCAAAAACCTAGCTCATTTAATCCTCAGGGTAGCATTGTGCTTACCCCAGGCATGCTTGGATTCCTTTACTGTGCTTGTATATCATTGGCATATTTAGGTTTTATGCTGCCCCATGCCATTAACATTTGTGTACCCCCCCCCCCCCCCATGCCCCACATGCAGCTCCTCCTTCCCACTTCCTGTATCTCAAATCATCAAATCATAAACATATATGTGTTTATCTATATATTTATCTATATGTATGTATACATGTATATATATATATATATATATATATATATATATATATATATACTTGTTTATCTGTCTATCTATCTATCTATCTATCTATCTATCTATATATATATATATATATATATATATATATATATATATATATATATATATATATTACTGTGCTTGTATATCATTGGCATATTTAGGTTTTATGCTGCCCAATGGCACTAACATTTTATGTACCCCCCCATGCCCCACATGCAGCTCCTCATTCCCACTTCCTGTATCTCAAATCATAAGCATATATGTGTTTATCTACATATTTATCAATATGTATGTATGTATACATGCATATATATATATATATACATGTTTATATATATATATATATATATATATATATATATATATAAATATATATAAATATATATATATATATATTTTTATATATATATATATTACTGTGTCTGTATATCATGGGCATATTTAGGTTGTATGTTGCCCTATGCCATTAGCATTTGTACACCGCCCATGATTGATCTATCTATCTATCTATCTATCTATCTATCTATCTATCTATCTATCTATCTATCTATCTATCTATCTATCTATCCATCCATCCATCCATCCATCCATCCATCCATCCATCCATCCATCTATCTATCTATCTATCTATCTATCTATCTATCTATCTATCGATATGCAGCTTCTCCTTTCCACTTTCTCTATCTCTAATCATAAGCATATATGTGTTTTTATCTATCTATCTATCTATCTATCTATCTATCTATCTATCTATCAATCTATCTATCTATATATATATTATGTCAGAGAGTGTCAAGTACACTTGCAGACAGAAATATAATTTCATATAGACATTTTTGTGCAAATACAAAGATATTTCAATGTACTGCACTGGCATCCTAACGCTGCCCCCTGATAATGTGCTGCCCTAGGCTTGGGCCTAGGCAGAAACACACCCCTGCTGTGTAACCACTCTCTCTGGATGGTTGTGTAACCTGTCTACTACTCTTTCTATAAAGCAGTACTTAAACTTCCCCTAAATCCTCCACCTTTCAGATTAAAATAAAATAATACATTACAATAATTGTAATCACGCTAGCATTAAAGTTACAGAGAAACAGCCAAAAAAGCGCTGGCCAGGGTCTTAGACACAGAGCCCCAAATAAGTTACACATACAGGAAAAAGGAGCCCGTGCTGTGGGTGATACAGTCTCAGTGTGGTTATAGTCATTATACAGAGATCCTATAAGATGTCAGCACTATACTATTCTAACACTCAGTAACATAAGGAATCAGAAGCAAAGATACGCTGCCAAGGGAAGTATTTTCTTTATATTAAAACATTTTCCTTTGTGCCCTCTGTTGGGTAGAAAGCTCATAGCATAGAGCCGGACCTGTTTATATTTAAAGGAACATGCAGTACAACTGGTTATTTTTTAAGCATTTAAAAATAATGTTTTAAACATTACAAGTGCATGAAAAAAAACATTTACTGCATAAGCCGACCCAAGTATAAGCCGAGGCACCTATTTTACCACAAAATACTGGGAACAATTAGTGACTCAAGTATAAGCCGAGTGGGAAATGTGCTGCCCCCTGTGTCCCTCTTGTGCCCTCTGTGCCCCTTTCTTGTGTCTCCCCTCTCTCTCCCCTGTGTCTCTTTCCCCCTCACCCTCCCATGTCTCTCCCCCTTCTCCCACCCCTGTGTCTCTTCCCCTCCTCTCCATCCCCCGTGTCTCTTCCCCCCTCTCCCTCCCCTATGTCTCTTCCCCCCTCACCATACCCTGTGTATCTTTCCCTCCCTCCCCCTCCCTTCCCTGTGTCTCTTTCCCTCCCCTTCCCTTATCACCCTCCTCAACCCCCCTGCTAACCCTCCCGCCTTAACCCCCGTCCTCAACCCCCCTCCTCAACCCCCGTCCTCAACCCCCCTCCTCAACCCCCGTCATCAACCTCCCTCCTCAACCTCCCTCCTCAACCCCACTTCTCAACCCCCTCCTCAACCCCCTCCTCATCCTCAACCCCCTCCTCAACCCCCCTCCTCATCCTCAACCTCCCTCCTCAACCCTCCTCCTCCCTCCTCAACCCCCCTCCTCAACCTCCCTCCTCAACCTCCCTCCTCAACCCCCTCCTCAACCTCCCTCCTCAACCCCCCTCCTCAACCCCCTCCTCAACCTCAACCCCCATCCAAATCCTCAACCCCCCCATGGCCATCCGCAACCCCCCTCCTCAACCTCCCTCCTCATCCCTCCTCCTCCCTCCTCAACCTCCCTCCTCAACCCCCCTCCTCTCCCCCCCTCCTCAACCTCAACCCCTCCATCCTCATCCTCAACCCCTCATCCTCAACCTCCCTCCTCATCCTAAACCCCCTCCTCACTTTACCCCTCTAATTACCTTCCCTCTCCTTTCCCCTCACTTACCTTCCATCTCCATCTGCAGCTGCTCCTCCGCTCCTCCGCGCTCCTTCTGGCTGCGTCGGGACCCGGCCAATGCTAATAACGTTCCGCACATGTGACATCACGTCATTAGCATATGCCGGGGCCCGACGCAGCCGGAAGGAGCGCGAAGGAGCGGAGGAGCAGCTGCAGATGGAAAGTAAGTGAGGGGAAAGGAAGAGGGGGTGTAATTAGAGGGGTAAAGTGAGGAGGGGGGTTTAGGATGAGAGGGGGGTTTAGGATGAGGAGGGGGATTTAGGATGAGGAGGGGGGTTTAGGATGGGGATGGGGGGTTGAGGAGGGGGGTTGAGGATGGGGGGGTTGAGGATGAGGATAGGGGGTTGAGGATGGGGGGGTTGAGGATGAGGATGGGGGCGGGAGGGAAAGAGCCACGGGGGGGTTAAAGAGAACCACAGGGGGTTAAAAAGAGACATGGGGGTTAAAAAGAGACACAGGGGGTTAAAGAGAGACACGGGGGAAAGAGAGACACAGGGGGAAAGAGAGACACCGGGTAATGACTCGAGTATAAGCCGAGGGGGCCCTTTTCAGCCTTAAAAAAAGGGCTGAAAAACTCGGCTTATACTCGAGTATAAACAGTAATTAAAAACCTGTTCATTGAAACAATACAAAAAGCAAATAGCATACTTTCGTCTTTAGATCTCATTGGCTGTGATCTAAAGTCCTTTTACGTTATTTTCTTGATAATGGGCAAATTATTACAAGGAAAAATAAATTCAGCAATTCAGATGTGGGTGTGAGCAGGGCTTTATCTAGCTTTTGGAGCCCCTTAGGCAGTGAAGTGGAGGAGACCCATTTTTGCCTTTTCTGTACATGCATGTTACCTTTCCTGGTGTGTCTTATTCTAGGTGGTTACCCCCTAGTAGCCAGTCTATAAACTGCAACATTTAAAAAAAAATTAAGCTAGGAACCATTTTTTTAAGAAGTGGCGCTCCTCACAGGGAAGCGGCCCTGGGCAGCTGCCTAGTTGGCCGAATGGGTAATATGGCCATGGGTGTGAGGATACAAAAGAGTGGATGAAGGAGAAAAGCATGGGCAATATATTAGAGCAGTAGAATGGGAGCAGAGTAGTGGTCAAGGAATGTGTTATATGAGATGAAAAGGGGGATAGGAGATGGGGAGGATAACAATAAGATAGAGCGCTGTAAATTGTATGTGCTCAATGGTATTTTTAATGCTGCTAAAGGGAAATTTCTGAAAAAGCATATGATCACCCTAGTTTTACATTGTCTATAAGTGCACTTGTTAGCCGACAACAGAAAAGTTATTAAGTGGCTCACAAAGACAATGCAATTGTTGAAAAAAGTTTATCTCATGAATATGTATATACTGAAACTGAGGTCATGGTATGTCTTGGTTATGTGCTAATAACTTCCAGCTGAACCAGTGGCCTTTAATACAAGGGTAAGCATCCACAGTGTACCTAGTACAGCACCAAGACCCTCATTCAATTGCAATTTGACCAATTGAATAGGGCCCTAAATAAGCACATAACATATATTTTTTAAAGAAGTTTTTAGTTAGCAAGCATCTATCTAAAAGCAAGGTTTGCACGAACTAAAAACTTGTTTAAAAAATATATGTTATGTGCTTATTTAGAGCCATATTCAATTGGCAAAATCGCAATTGAATGACGGTCCAAGAGTCTGGAACTCTCTACCACCAAAATCAGAGATGCACCTAATTTGTACATTTTCAAGACATTTATTTTCACCCAGTCGTACCAATAAGTTTTAACTCTTTTATAATTCACTTTTCTCTTTTTCCCTTCTGGGAGAAGAGTGATATATATATATATCAATTATTATTATTAGTGATAGATATAGGATGTGAGTGAGAACTGCTAACACTGGGCTGCTCAACCCTAGTTAGACATTAGGGCATAATGGAGTCTTGCAGATGTTTCTGATTCCTATAATGGGGAAGTAAAACTTTGCTGGCCTACTTGGGGAGCTGGAGAAATTGGTGCAGTGAAATATAAAGGAAGGTTCTTGATGTTCTAAATTGTCCCTTGCAGAGATGATATATTGATGTCCCACCCTCGATTTCCACATGGTTAACATTTTGGACTCAGCAATATCAGCCTATGCATAAAACATCCTCTTGGCTCGGCCTTGCTCTTTCCTCTGGTGGCTATGGTATCATGCAGCCTTCCATGTCCCATTACAGTCCTCTAGCGGACAGCGACACATGATGTATGTAGTGGCGTGATGCAGTTATGATGCCAATAGGCACACTTGTATTATGGCCAATGTATATGAATAATTTAATAGTCATTACTACATAACTAGGAGTTACTGACTCAAAGTCTGATAAAAACAATGCAAGAGGGCACATTGAAGCACTTCCACATTTCTGTATGGCTTTTGCCTAACTCTTTGCCTTATCTTCACTTAACCTCCACTGTCTATGTTTTGAGCAAGAAAGATTATTTACATGTGAAGTGAGCAACTGTAGGTAGCCAATGTTCATATAATTTTAGCCAAAGGGATTTATAGGATGGCCTGTAGGATTTCACTATTACTGTGTTTTTTTCCTGGCAACCGAGAAGGCTGGGGATACACAAGACAAAAAAACACATTGGCAGATATCCCCTGATTCTATTCCACCAAAATACATCAATAACCAACAAATGCCAACAATATGTGGAAGATGATATCTCAAACCAGGTTAGAGAGTCATTCATGCCTTTGGGTGACTTCCACCAAGCCCTGGCTAACCCTACCCTTGCTAACTAAACAATGAACTGGTTGATCCATCCATCAACTGCGTCATATTCCATTTTGTTACCTTACAATTAAGGAATTTATTTTGTATAAATGAACTCAATGTCTTCAGTGTTTTGAAATTGGGTACATGTTTCCGAAGTACTCTTTTCTTCAGATGATATCTCAAACCAGGTTAGAGAGTCATTCATGCCTTTGGGTGACTTCCACCAAGCCCTGGCTAACCCTACCCTTGCTAACTAAACAATGAACTGGTTGATCCATCCATCAACTGCGTCATATTCCATTTTGTTACCTTACAATTAAGGAATTTATTTTGTATAAATGAACTCAATGTCTTCAGTGTTTTGAAATTGGGTACATGTTTCCGAAGTACTCTTTTCTTCAGAATCACGCATTTGAAGGAAAGCATGCCATTTTGGTGGGCTAGTAACCAGTACCCGTTATTCAACTGTCCCCACTACTCCCCTTTGTGTAGCTAATTACTAATGCTATGCACAATGACATCTCAGTGTTTACATCTAATCTCAAGATGGCAGAGTGCTATGTTTTAAGGCAAAAAACAGAATCACTATTTCTTGCAGTTATGTTACAGTCTGGGCCAACTAGATCCAGACCTGAGCCATTCCATTTTCAGTGGGAACCCGGCTACAACAACATTTCTGATACAGTGTTATGGAATGGTGTGTTCATATGCACAGAAATGTGTGGAATGACATTAATGTCTATATGTGTATGGTAATTGACAATGTCTGCTATATAAAAGAATATGCAAACACTTTTATATATGTGTGTGTCTCAGAACTGAGGCAAGCAAGAGGCGAGGGGTGCACAAACCCCAATGGGCCTAGAAAAGCATAAAACCTAAATAAATAATTAAAAGTTAACTATTATTAGTTAATAGAATAGCAGATACATGTGAAATTCAAGGGTAAACAACTGCCATGTTTGTAGTTTTAAAGCTATTATAAAAATATGACACTGAAAACCAGACAAAAAAAAATAAAATTGGAGGGGGGCATATTTAAATTGCATAAATACAAAAACTTTAGAATCCTGACCATATGCAGATAGTGCTGCTGGAGTGTGCTCTTGTTCTGAGATGCTTCTCCCTATTGTGACAGAGTAATACAAAATATTTATGTGAGCCACAGACTTTTAACAACTCCTGTCCACTAGGAGGTGTGAAATAGTTAACTTCTGAAGCAGTTGATTAGCTACAGCTAACCAGATCTGACAAAATACTGAAGCTGGGAATTGTGTGTGGCCCTTTTCTGCACTGCAGCTGGCAGTGTGCAGACTGTGTTTGGGCCTACAGCCTGTGAGAGGCTGTGCATACAGTGTGCATGAAGACAAACTCACAGAGGTATAGGCTGTTTATTGGAGGTGGAAAGAGAAACACAGAGATGTGTTTACTGCAGCTGAGAAAAGTCACATAAGTGTGTGGTTTGAGTTTGGAAAAGGGACACCCAGAGAGAGGTGTCCATATAGGTGACTGAAGTTAAAGAAAGACACAGAGATACAGACGCTTTGAACTGATTAGCAATCTGCCACAGAGTGTGAAAACTTGGACTTTTAAAGGATACAGGCCAGCAATTGGGAATTAACTATTAGACTGTTTATGTTTTGTTTTTGCTCAGCCCATTTTTAGCTGGATGAAAGTTAGGGAGCTGTCTAACAGTGAATGTAGTGAACTGGTGGGAGCTGAACCTGTAGTTTTCTTTTATTTGTGTAGATGAATTACAATGGAAAATGAGACAAAGATAAATCATTTTAGAACTTTTTCCACCTTTAATGTGACTTAAAAACTGTACAACTCAATTGAAAAACAAACTGAAATCTTTTAGGTAGAGGCAAGAAAAAATATAAAAATAAAATAATATGGTTGCATAAGTATGCACACCCTTAAACTAATACTTTGTTGAAGCCCCTTTTGATTTTATTACAGCACTCAGTCTTTTTGGGTATGTCTATCAGCATGGCACATTTTGACTTGGCAAAAACACTCCAAATCTGTCAGATTGTGAGGGCATCTCCTGTGCACAGCCCTCTTCAGATCACCCCACAGATTTTCAATTGGATTCAGGTCTGGGCTCTGGCTGGGCCATTCCAAAACTTTAATCTTCTTCTGGTGAAGCCATTCCTTTGTTGATTTGGTTGTATGCTTTGGGTCGTTGTCATGCTGAAAGATGAAGTTCCTCTTCGTGTTCAGCTTTCTAGCAGAAGCCTGAAGGTTTTGTGCCAATATCGACTGGTATTTGGAACTGTTCATAATTCCCTCTATCTTAACTAAGGCCCCAGTTCCAGCTGAAGAAAAACAGCCCCCAAGCATGATGCTGCCACCACCATGCTTCACTGTGGGTATGGTGTTCTTTTGGTGATGTACAGTGTTGTTTTTACGACAAACATATCTTTAGGAATTATGGCCAAAAAGTTCAACCTTGGTTTCATCAGACCATAACACCTTTTCCCACATGCGTTTGGGAGACTTCAGATGTGTTTTTGCAAAATGTAGCCTGGCTTGGATGTTTTTCTTCGTAAGAAAAGGCTTTTGTCTTGCCACTCTACCCCATAGCCCAGACATATGAAGAATACTGGAGATTGTTGTCACATGTACCACACAGCCAGTACTTGCCAGATATTCCTGCAGCTCCTTTAATGTTGCTGTAGGCCTCTTGGTAGCCTCCCAGACCAGTTTTGTTCTCGTCTTTTCATCAATTTTGGAGGGAGCTCCAGTTCTTGGTAATGTCACTGTTGTGCCATATTTTCTCCACTTGATGATGACTGTCTTCACTGTGTTCCATGGTATATCTAATGCCTTGGAAATTCTTTTGTACCCTTCTCCTGACTGATACCTTTTAACAATGAGATCCCTCTGATGCTTTAGAAGCTCTCTGTGGACCATGGCTTTTGCTGTGGGATGCGACTAAGAAAATTTCAGGAAAGACCAACTAGAGCAGCTGAACTTTATTTGGGGTTAATCAGAGGCACTTTAAATGATGGCAGGTGTATGCTGACTCCTATTTAACACGATTTGGAATGTGATTGCTTAATTCTGAACACAGCTACATCCATATAACTAAGGCCCCAGTTCCAGCTGAAGAAAAACAGCCCAAAGCATGATGCTGCCACCACCATGCTTCACTGTTGGTATGGTGTTCTTTTGGTGATGTGCAGTGTTTTTTTTGCACCAAACATATCACAGCTACATCCCCAGTTATATGAGGGTGTGCAGACTTATGCAACCACATTATTTTTATTTTTTATTTTTATTCCCTCCACCTAAAAGATTTCAGTTTGTTTTTCAATTGAGTTGTACAGTTTATAGGTCACATTAAAGGTGGAAAAAGTTCTGCAATGATTTATCTTTGTCTCATTTTTTTACAGCACAGAAACCTGACATTTTAAAAGGGGTGTGTAGACTTTTTATATCCACTGTATTTTGTAACACTGGCGAATATATTATATATTAACATTTGGAAAGGCATTTAAAAACTCCTGTAATTGTGTGTTCTTTATGAAAGTGCTCAGAAACAAGGGCAGAAA
This sequence comes from Discoglossus pictus, assembly GCA_027410445.1. Classification (NCBI taxonomy): domain Eukaryota; kingdom Metazoa; phylum Chordata; class Amphibia; order Anura; family Alytidae; genus Discoglossus; species Discoglossus pictus. The sequence continues at coordinate 41,264,866 of CM050165.1, forward strand.
GTCAGTGGAGACTGATAACTTGACACACTATATTGGCAACTACAGGGGCAGACAAATCTATGCATTATATAGCAAGCTCTGCTTATTTATGCATACAAATAACTCAAATAACTGATACACATTACATATACAGTTGTGCCCAAAAGTTTGCATACTCTTGGCAAATTGATAATATATGTACCATTTTTAAAGAAAACATGAGTGAGCAGGCGTCAGAAGTTGTCTGATGATTTTTCCTACAGAAAATTTGGGAGCTAGATGGAACTATCGAGCAGTTAGCTTGGCGGAGCATGCTAAACTGACTTGCCTCTCTGGTTTCCCTGGCCTCCTGTGAAGTCCCGCTGACTGGGGGCTCAGTGAGAGTGGATCGTCGGCCCAGGCTGGAGACCATGGGTGTGTTGCGGGGTGAATGAGTTGGGCGATCGCCCACTTATCTGCGGGCATGCCTGCAGTCGCAGGACTAATCAGAAAATATGCTGCCGGATATACTGAGGAATTGTGAGGTTACCTGGGGAGCCTGCAGCAGCTGAGTTGAAGCTGCGCTGCAACAAAGAAAGAATGGTAGTGCTCCGGTGTATAAGCGAGGCATCAGAGGCGCTCCTTTGGCGTTCCAGCTTCATGTGGGCAGCGGGCAAGTCGGCTGATTTTTTTCTGCTTATAAAGTTGCATATGCTTACTGAAGGACATTGATTTTAAAGTCAGGTGAATTCTATATTCTGTATATTCTACCAGACTACACTAGCTGCTTGCAGGATCTCAGACACTTACATGAAGCATTTTACAAACTTATATCAAGGACAGATCCACCTGTTGTTAGATGGTGGAAGGCTCATAGACACCTACAGGAAGCATGTAACTTTGTCTGCCTATAAAGTGGCACATGTTTAACAGATGATACAGGTGTTAAAGTTTTTTTGACCACCTGGAGGCAACTGAAATTGTCAGGTGGGTTATCTAGCCTGAAAACTGGCATTAGACTACACTAGCTGCATGCAGGCTCCTAGATATCTATATGAAGCTTATTTCAAACTGTGTTAAGCTGCTGCATGCATTCAGATGATATAAAAGCACTACATTAGATTGATATCAGATTACTGGTGGCTCTCAAACACCCGCAAGAACTGCTAAAAGACGCCTGCAAGTTCCCAGACTTTTATAACAAGGACATATCTGCTGGCTATTAGATGGAGGAAGGCCTCTATACACCTATAGGAATCCTATAATAAATAGCCTAGACATTGCAGGTATTTAGATAAAATAAAAAGCCTATATTGTCTGTTACTAAATGACTGGTGGCTTTCAGACCGCCGTAATAACCGCCATAAGACATTTGTAGGTTCTTAGACTTTTTCAACAAGGACAAAATTGCCTGTTTCTAATGGTGGAAGACATTTATATGGAGACACTTATAGGAAGCTTATAAGAAACTGTCACTAGATGAGCGCAGGCTTTTTGGACAACTACAAGAAATATTTATATACATATATTATATGTTTTCTGGGGTCCTAGCCATACAGAGTACTGATATTGTAGCATCTAGAAGTTTGTTAGAGGACAGTCACCAGGAACAAGGTGTAGGATGGGAAAATAATTACCAAGTGCCCACGGGGAGCCTCATCAGGTGATGCTAAATTAATAAAAGCCTTCTACTTGATGTTATATGGCATAAAATGCTAATTAGAAATAAGGGGCAATAACTGTAGCCGCCGATTTGGGCTAAGACGTACTAGCCCATATATACAGGTCTTATACATAAAAAACTCTGCTACTTAGAAAACCAACTTGGCTTATTTCAGCATTAAGTAGCCTCTTAATATAACATCAGAGGATCCTAGCTGATTGAAAGCTGTGTATTTAGAAGAAGACGAAGAAGAAGGAAAGGAAAGGGGTAGGAAAAAATGGCACCTAAAATAAAGTCAAGGGACAAAAAAGTGAAATATCTAAATTCCTTTCTTTGCTATCTTCAAGAAACAGGGTGATTCAGCCTGGAAAGGCTCAAGGAGATATTACCCCAGACAAATCCGTAATCATCTCTCCGGAGAATACTCCCCAAAGCTCAGATGAAAGTAATATTTCCTTACAGGGAGAGGAACTGCTCACCTGTTCCTAAATGAAAGCACTCCTAGATCGCTTTTAAGAAAACCTTATAAATGAATTGATAAAGTATATAGCAGATAATTATCAAGCTATTAAAGAAGTAAATCAGAAACTAGAGGCAATGGAAAAGATCTGTGAAAAGCAAAGCTCTGACAATAATTCCCTATTAAAATACACCTAAAATTTAGAGGATAAAATAGAAGATTTAAGAAAGAAAGTATATAGTATGGAAGACCGCTCTAGGAAAAAAAATCTTCGTCTGAGAGGCATCCTGGAGACAGTTCAAGATCAAAACTTAAGACTTTATGTCAGTGACATGTTTCAGAGGCTGATACTGGAGTTCCCTAAAGAAGATTCAAAAATTGACGTGCTGCATAGGATGCCCCTACCAAAATCTTTTAATCAATCTGTACCTAGGGATGTGATCCTGAGGACTCAGTTCCTTAGATTTAAGGAGAACATAGTTAAAATGTCCTACGACAAAAAAAATCTGTTCTCCTTATGATAATATCTCGATCTTTCAAGACCTATCACCTTATACCCTTGCAAGAAGAAGGGAATACCAAGGGATAACACAGGCCCTACGGCAAGAGGAGATAAAATATAAGTGGACTTACCATGTGGCATTTCAATATACAAGGACTACTCCTGGTTCAAGGTGGGCTTAGTCCGAGAAGGGACAGACTTACTGTAGAAATGGAACTTGGTATTTGAAGAGAAGGACAATAATAGACCAAAGATGCAAACAAGCAATCTGGGGTGTCCAAAAAAAATAAGGCGGGGTTAGTTCCGTTAGAAGACTAAGAATGGGCCAATATTGAACTGGAAATAGCAACACTAGGTTTAAATTAAATATAACGTTTGGTTAATTGTGATATTGGTTTGTATACAATCACTTGGCTTTGATATAAATTTTGGAGCAACTTTTCTACATGGGTTGCACTGTCATAAGTAAAGACTCAAGAAAAGGGTCTTATTACATAGAGTTACAGTGATTTTAGTAGTAATTTATTACTAAAATTAAAAAAAAAAAAAAATCACAAGTATAAGCTTTTGAAGATAATATCAGAAATAATAGGAATGTTAGTATAATACACAAGATTTATTCCTCCACTTTTTTGTAATAGTAGATTAGGGGAAAGCACATGCCCATTTGATATATTTGTTAAGCGAGGGTGACATCAAGGCCATTAAACGACCTGACCCTTTAGGGTATAGGTATGGTAGGAAATTTGTGCTATACTCTATATTTAACATACTGAAGGGGTTAGCTTGATTCCCCGAAGGTTTATACAGTAAATAAGATAAGTTATGCTTGGGGAAATCCAGTTGAATCTAAAGGGGGTTCGATAATAAAATAATTAAAAAAATAAATCCTTAGAGTCCATCCATCCCACCTAAAATGGTTTTCCACTCCCGACTTTTCCCTACATCAGCATAATTGCCCTGTTAACCAGCTGGGTCGTTGAACCCGGCTTGGTTTTTTAGTTTTTTTTGTTGAATACAGTTTGAATGGTATGAAAGTATGAAAATAACAATAGTAAATGTCTACATTCCCAATAAGAACCAAAATACATTCATGAAGAGTCTATTGGGAAAGATTCAAAAATATAGGATGGGCCTTTCCATATGTTGTGGAGACTTTACTATGGCCTTGAATGCTATGTTAGATAAACAGGGAATTTATAAAATAAAAAGGAAGTTCAAAATCTATACAAGGATTTTTCCTGACAAAATTGGTGAGGTCTTTTATGATTTTTATCAAAAACTATATAAACTTGAAGAAGACCCTTTGCAAGTTAAACCAAGTAATACAGAGATTAGATCTTTTCTGGATAAAATTACGATTCCTAGACTAACGGTAGATAGCCTAAACAGCCTAAATAAAGAGATCACAGAATCTGAGATCCAGAAAGTTATTAAAAGTGGTAAGCCGAATAAGGCACCAGGTGTGGACAGCTTTGACCTATTGTTTTATCGGTTTCTCTAAATACCCACTTATGTGGTTTATATAACGAAATAAAAAGCTCCGGTAAATTACCATCAGAATTAGTGGAGACCAAAATTGTCAACATCTTAAAGCAGGGTAAAAACCCGGAGGACTGTAGGAATTATCATCCTATATCCCTTATTAAAATAGACATAAAGTTGTATTCCAAGGTCTTGGCAAACCGCCTAAAGGAAGTAATACCCGTCCTAATCCATCAGGATCAAACAGGTTTTGTAACAGGTCGTCAGGCCTCAGACAAATAGAGACATCTGTTGAATATTGTTAACTTTGTTAAGACCAAGAACCTCCCCACATTGATCCTGTCATTGGATGCCGAGAAGTCCTGCAGAGATTTGGACTTGGAGACTTTGCGACTAAATCAGTGGGCACAATATACTCCAACTCCAAAGTGTATGTAGTTGGTATGGAATACGAAACAAGGAAATTCACTATTAAAAATGGGAACCGACCGGGTTGTCCCTTGTCTCCCCTGCTATTTACTATTTTTATGGAACTACTATCTATCTTTACACGCGATTCGCGGGAGGTCAAAGGAGTGGTCATATGAAGGGAAGAATACAAATATATGTTCTTTGCCAATGACTTTGTATTAACTCTGACCTCTCCTGAGTCCTTGTGTCTAGGGCTACAAAATGATCCTTAATGAATTTGGCCGGGTATCCTTTTTTAAGGTTAATCTTGCCAAATCAGACTAACCTGGTTAGGGGGGGTGGCGGAGGAGACAAGGGACTCCCTAGAAAGGAATTATGCATTTAATTGGAGATCGACGCATTTAGTCCATTTAGGAATAAAGTTTTCATTTCAAGTAAAAAATATATTGATGGATAATCTAAGTGACTTAATGAAGGATATTAAGAGGATCCTGATGGAGTGGAGAACTGTTAAACTCTCTTGGTTAGCCAGAATTTCCTTGGTTTATAAGTGTATAATTCCCAAGATAACATATCTCTTGAGGTGTATCCCAGGCAACCTTTCAAACCATGGTATAAAATCGATGCAGGCTATAATTGACGACTTTATTTATTTAGGGAGAAGACCTAGGACCATAGCACACCTGAAACTTGAAAAGGGTGGTTTGGGTTCCCCGTGTATTAGAAATATATATGAAAAAGTAGCAATAGCTCAGGCCATCAGTTGGAATAAGGACGACAACAATTCTAGATGGATGAAAATAGAAAATGGCCTATTGGGAGTAACTCCTATCCAGACCATTCTTTGCCACCCTATTTATAATTTTAGCATCTTTAAAAGGTTGCCTAGAAGCATTAGATCCCCCTTAAAATGTTGGTACAGGAACAGAGATCAAAAAGGTCTAGTTAGATATCCTTCCTTAGCTGCTCCAATAGATACAATAAAGTTACAAGAAAATCGATCAGTAATAAAATTGTTAAAAAATAAAAGGAGTTGTCTATGTCAATGATCTATATAAAAGTAATAATCTTTGTTTACTGAAAGAACTTCAGATAAAATACGAATTGAAATCATTTACGTTGTTGGATTATGAGGCCCTCAAAATCTCATTATATAAACAAGGATACACAATATTAAATATGCCCAAGCTATTAAAAATGTAGGAATTGCTTATAAAAAGCGTAAAAGGTCATGCTTTGTCTAAATGTAATAAAATTATAGAGGATACTATACCTTTCTCAAAGAGCATAGGCTTAAAGGGATGGGAGAGGGACCTAAAGCTGGTGTATACTGACCAAGCATGGGATAATGCGCTTAAGGGGGTGAAGAGGTCAGCTATTAACTCCTCTTATATAGAGATGTTTTTTAAACTAATCCATAGATAGCATATGATACCAGCAAATATGTAAAAATGAAATCTTCAGATGGACGGCCATTGCTGGAAAGGCTGTGGTCGGGAAGGCTCTGCCTTACGACTTTGGTGGAGCTGTGATAAAATAAGAGACTATTGGAATTAGGTTTGCAACGAATTAAACACTGTGGTAGGTAAATTTATCACGTGTTCTCCATCAGTTGTAGTATTCCATATGAACCTTGACCATCTACCAAAGGGGGATAAACAGACGATTTCCCTTATTCTCTTGGTAGCTGCTGGTAAAATATTGGAACAAACAAAAAGTGCCCACATGGATTGAGTTGGTAAACGCTATAAACTTAAATAGAGAAATAATGAGGATTCCAGAGACCTTGATAAAGTCTAATAGTACCGGCCAACCGAACTGGTTTAAATAGGAAAAATATCTAAATACAAGGGACCACGATTGATAACAATCAAGCAGGTTCATATTCATCACTCCGGGTAGCCCCATCAACAGGCATCCTCATTAGCCAACCTGTATCAAAGTAACTGCAAACGGAACTTTATGGGTATGAATGTTGTAGTCTTTATTTGGTTCAGAATGTATAAATTTGGCGGTCCTGTGTTTTTTTTCTTCTTTGTATTGTAATTTTTGTATTGTCTGAAAACAATCAGTAAAAAAAACAAAAAAAAACACATTTCTTTTATTTCTTATCGGATTCATAATCAAATGTAGATTATAACAGAATGGCACAATCATAAAACAAAACATGGCAACAAAGAAAAAAATTAAAATATCTGTGGCAATCTGAGTAGGGGCTATTACTGCCCAAGGCCACCTGCTATAGACTCCAGGTTGACTACCCACAATGACCGTTTGGGTTCTTGGAAATTTTGGCAACTGCACCCTGATATCTGGCTTCTGTCTCAATCAGAGTCTCTCCATCAGGAATCAGCACTTCCAGGAGTCTCAGTAACCTTCCTGTGGCAGTAACCAGGACAAGTTACTTGTAGGGTGGAGATAGGTTAAGTATTGCAGCCACCAGGAGCAAAATAAGGGGCATATAATTTCTATATGTCTCAGAAGGGAACTGTTTTATCTTAAGAATTTAATAACATTTATAGGGTTAGATACAAGTGGATGTGCACAATGTAACAATGAGACGGTGTGGCAGAGAATTACAGGAGATGACCCCACACAGGGTCTAGCAGTACCTTGATGGCTGGCACCTGAGAACAATGGGCATACCTTCTAATACACATCCTGCCATATCTGTGTCTGAGTGGTTCAGACCTTAGATAGAGTACATAAAAGATGTGATTAACTTGGGCCAGAATAGATAACAGTACAATATAGGTGTCTGCTTACTGCAGACTCAGCACACTCTGTTTTAATCCCATCATGATCACTCAGTCACAGTGTAAACATAACACATATGCCATAAGACCATATGAAGCATGGTGGTACACTATGGCCCTATGTTTTGGGACTATTCACCCCACCACCCAGCTGCCAACATTTCACATGTGGGAACATAATTTCCCTACCCATTTTATAATGGGGAGGTATGTCCTCTGTAGTGGCTCAATGCATCAGGAGCCAGGCCCTGAAAATGGGTTCATGACATGACCCTTTTTAAAAGTTTGCATACACTATAGCTGCCCATTAGTCTTGGAAAAATGTCTCCAGGTCACGCAAAGTCTTTGGTCATCTTGCATGAACCGCACGTATGAGATCTCCCCAGAGTTGCTTGATGATATTAAGGTATTAAGGTCATGAGACTGTGCTGGCAACTCCATAACCTTCACCCTTTTCTGCTGTAACCATTGGAGGGACAACTTGGCCTTGTGCTTAGGGTCATTGTGATGCTGGAAAGTCCAAGAGTGTCCCATGCACAGCCTTTGTGCAGAAGAATGCAAATTGTGTGCCAGTATTTTCTGATAACATGCTGCATTCATCTTGCCATCAATTTTCACAAGATTCCCCATGCCTTTAGATCTCCCCCCCATCCCAAATATCAGTGAGCCACCGCATGCTTCACAGTGGGAATTGTATTCTTTTCACTATGGGCCTTGTTGACCCCTCTCCAAACATTGCATCTTTTTTGTGTTTTTTAGTTGCAAAAAAATCTTTGATGTGTTTAAAACACATTTCTATACATGCACGTTAACAAATGTAATTTTAGTTCTGTTTTTCTTATTGCATAGGCCCACCCATTTCTGATGTAAAGTTAAAGTATTTTAGGTCAGTAATGTTGCTGTAGGAAAAACCTTGACAAAGCATCTTGAGATCTTGCGAAACATCTGCCAATGTGCTCTGCTAAGCATTTCTCTGTGTCGAAATTGATCTAGTCTTTATTTGTTTAGTCAGCTCTGTGTATGTTTTAAGACATGAACATAAACAATTATTTTTAAGGGGTCCAAAAGCCATATTAAATTCCCTGAACGTGTAAAATGTAAAATCACATATATCAAATCACCAGGGAACATTTTAATATTTGTTTTTCAGTCCTTCAGTCGTGTCCAACTCTATGTGACCCTATGAATTGCAACACATCTAATGCTATTATGACTGTTATTATTTTTGTATGCATTATGTATTGATCTATTGCATGTTAACTAGGGCTCATTAGTGCTAGGAATATGACGCTAATGTGATATATGTGGCAGTCCCATAACCCCAACCTTTGAAAACACACTAACACGTTTAGAATGGTATAACAAAGCTTTATTTCATACATAGACCACAATCAGAAATAGTCGAGACTGTGTAATAATATCATGTGTGTGGTGTGGGCGGATCCCAAGAGAGCAAGAGGTTAGGGAAAAAAGACACCTACAGGGAGTAATGCTGTAGTCTAGAATAAGCTGATGCATAGCATCTACCAGGGTCACAAGTGGTCTCACTACACCACTGCAACCGGAATCTGATGAAAAATAAAGGCATCATAAGAAATCACTCCATTTAATTGAAGAAATCATTAATGTGCATACAACTTACAACTTGTCTAGATCTGCTCAATGATACAGATGCAAAAACCTCTGGACTGTGTAATCCAATCCAGTTTCACACAGTTTCAAACTGTAACAATATACCAACTCACCTGATTCCCATCTGCAAGCATTACTAATCATTAGCAAGGTCTCTGGATAATCAGTAATATGACCAAATAGTCATTAGTACGGAGAGGACACAAATATCAGCAGCCAGATTCACTGTTACTTACATCAGACCCAAGGATCTGTTCTCAGACCAATATTAAGATCAGGATCCCATGCTTCACTAGTGCATATATCTATGCTGTCTGTCATTAACATGCCATTGTGAGACTTTGCAAGTCCACCACCATAGCGGTATTAGTCTACATTTAAGCTAACAACAAGCATGTCTTAGATATCTGGCTATATGATAGCTTTAAGATTGAGGGAGCTACATGTTAAGGGGGGGAGGGGCTGTTATAGAAGGAATGTCTACCTGCGAGGCACTGGGAAAATCTTACACCTCATACATTTCCTCCACAATACTTGCAGATGCAGAAGATGCCTTCATGGACCTGAATTGTACCGAAAACAAAAAAAGAGAAAAGAAGAAACTAACTAAACATACAAAATAAGGCCTGAAAAATCATAGGGACTTCAGAATCTATTCTCAATAGCATTCATCAATTGGCTACATGTTCAACAGAACCCTATGTGTCCACAGAGAAGAGGACCATGGACCATGTGATGGGAGATAGCCATCTGCATACAAAATATCACTATCACAAAGGCCAAAATCCAAGACTCTGTAGCCAGGCTAGATTAGGTTAACGTTCTAATTATTAGATTGTCACTGAGGAGTGGTGTTAAGAAGGCACAAACATCTGCGCAGCCCCAAGGTCCTCTTCCGCCTTGGCAAAGGGCCCCAATCCCCCATGGTGGGCCGCTGTATCCCTGCTGGTGGTGGTAGTGGTGGTGGGGGGGGGGTTGCAGGGGGAGGAAACACCCCGGGAGGCAGCAGCACCTGCAGTGTTGGAGACATGGTGGGAGGAGAGGAGGGGCCGGGCTGCGGGTGGCCATGGGATGCCTCTGGGGTGGAGGAGGCAGGGCTGGGGACCAGAGAGTGTCGCATGGCCTCTGTGGTTACCCACTGGAATGCGCTCTGGTCTGCCCCAATCCTGAGCAGCCCGGCCAGGTAGGATTCAGTCATCAGGTGGTGCCTGCACTCCTCCCTATTGCGCCTGGCCAGGCTGGGCATTACCTCTGCATGATTGGCGGAGATGCTGGCCTGGATCCCCCGGAGACACTCCATCTGCTGACGCATGAGAGCCAGCATCTTTGCTTGTGCAGCCTAGATGTTGGGGATGGAGGCCCCTGGGGAGTGGCCTGGTCAGGAGGTGGCGGTGGTGGTGTCCAAGTGTAAGAGGGGGTGGTGTTGTTAAGCCCGGGGGTGGTGGTGATGGAGGCCAGTCCAGTGCACTGCTGTGGTGGGGGAGGAGGTGGCAGCTGGCTGCTCTCATCACTCCAGTGGGAGGGCCCTGGCGATAGCCTCAGTCTCTGGAGGAGGGAGATAGTAGGGTTGAATCCCGGCGGTGCGGACGGAGGTCCAGATGGTGACCCCGTCAGCCATATTACATCCTCCTCCTCTGAACCAGGGCCCTCGGCTCCGCTTGTCTCCTCCTTCCCCTGCACTGGTTCCTGGTGCGTGGGGGCTTGCTCCTCCACTTCCTGCTCCGATGGAGCCAACACCCTCCGCCTCTGGTTCGCCACTGGACCCAGACCTCCTTGATGCTGAAAGAGATAAAAGAGAGGTATATGTCATTAGTATGATGAATAATGCATTGTTTTGTGTGCATTCCTAACTATCTGACATCTAGGCTTGAACCTGGATGATTCTCCTAATTGCAACTCAGATTAGCTAGATATGATCTATACTTTGGTTCATGGTCTTGATCGATCTTGGCTCCTAATGCTATCTTGATTCCGGCTACGTTCTGTAATTGTATAGGCTGCAGTGGGCACACCCATACACGGACTCTCTATTGCTTGATTACTGTTGTTGTGCCCAGGAATGACAGTGATTTGTCAGCTTCATGGATTTAATGACGCATCCATCTATCCCTTGGTAATTCCATGGACCTGACATGTCAGTGTCCTTGTTGGTCATCATGTACATGTGTAGTGTGTGTGTGATGTACATGTGGTGGCATGTTGGCGTATGTGATATTCACCTGACATGGAGGCTGGGTCCTACTGGGCCACCAGGCCTGAAGCTCCAGTGGCGGGCACCTGTCTCAGAAGGTCCTTGGCGACCCGCTCCCACTCATTATATGTCACAGTCATGTTGTTGTCCTCCTTAGCCATCATCCTCCTCACCTTGGCCCTGATGTCGTCAAAACAGTGCTTGACGGACCTTGCATCCCTTTGTGCTGTGCCCACTGCTGTTACTTTGGCCGCTACCTCCTTCCATGCCTGAGCCCTAGGCCCTCGCCTAACTTCCCTCCTCCCTGCAAGGATCACGGGGCAACCACGGATAGCACCAAGGAGAACCATATTCTTCTGGTGAGTGTAATTGTGGGCCCCATGCTTGCCCATAGCCTCTTGACCTCCCGACCGGGGATCCTTACCTCGCTGACCTGTCCCTGAGGTCTGTCCCCCTCTCAAACTAGCACCCCCACTGGGATGAGGCCCCTCCCCCCTATGTCCCTTTTCTTTGTCTTCCTGGCGTTCGGACCACCCTGCCACCACCTCCTCTACACTCCCCTCCTCCTCCTGTTCTTCCTCCTCTTCCCGCTCCTCCCTAAATAAATGTTACTTTAAATTTATGATGGAAAATACATTTGTGTATTATGTGCAATTAATAACTGTTGGGGGAAGGGGGTGTGGTGGATGGGAAGGGGGTGGGGGGAGTGTACAGCTTTGCTGGTGTGCTGTTGCCGCTACTGGCTTGAAATTTAATATGGCCCTTAGCACTGTGTGCATGAGCTGCCCTGGGTGCAGCTTTGCAGGGACTATTTGAAAGGTTAAGTTAGTAAAAACAGAGTTTTAAGGACGTGTTAATAAAATGAGTTTTAGATATGCAAATAAACACATAGGTGATTTATTTTAATATTAAAAACAGGGAACCTTCCATATCCCTTTGAAGGCTCTATTGTACATTCTAAAATCAGGTTACCTATAATAAAGTATAAAAAATATAGAGAGTGCTTTTAAAACCTTGCAGCCCTATTAAATTCCCTGAAAGTTTAAAACCGTAGCCCGTAACATAGCCCATAAGACTTGCGGCTATTAAATTGGCCCAGTAAAGCAACCCGCTAACGACGTGGGGGGTAAGGGCAACAAAAAAACGACGGAATGTTGGATATTGAAATCCGCGGCTGCAAATCCTTTGATCTGTCAAGCCCATAACGAAAATCGCTATTGAATTGCTACAAATCCACTGGCGTTCCAACCGGTAACACGCAAATGGAGCCAAAAAGCCAACAGGTACTAGAGAGAACCCGCAAGGGGATTAAAGTCCTATCCGTAGCACTGTAAATGCAAATATACACACACTACTGCACTTATAAAGGGAAAGTGATGTTAGGTATTAAAATTAATAGCACAATATAAAATACTTTTTTTAATGTTTCATTTCCGTGTTATATCGATCCCGGCAATCAATGTGTTAATACATATAATAGAACTCGCATGGACTAGAATATCATATTTACTGATGTATTAATATTGCATTATTTCTGAAATGCGGGTCCAATCGAAACGCGTAAATGAAGCCCGTAATTTTTTGCTTTGAAAACTAACCTCCATTTTTCAGTGACGTAATGAATATGATATATTTTGATATTGGCTCCGTCTAAACCCATAACTACGGGTTTGACTAATTGATCATGTTCACGGCCACACATGCAACGAGTGCAATAATGGTTTACGGGATTGCGTCTACAGCCCGTATCTCGCGGCATGGTAGAATTTAATAGCTCTGTAACGCAACCGTATTTCAAGCCTGCAGCCTTTGCTGGCTTGCCGATACCGATAAGGGCTTCGAATTTAATAGGGCTGTTGCTTTACTATGGTCCATTAAATTCCCCAACAGATCCTGTTTTACAAAATGTATACCAATTAATATTGTGGTAAATGTGATTATTAGTTAAAACATACAATTAAAATAAACAGCTCCACTTGCGATGCTACGGTCCTGCAAGTTTTACACTGCTTCATAAATAGGACCTATTTTATAGAATACCATAACTTCACTGTTTAACACTCTGATAAATGACCCCAATGAGTCAGTGATAATATTCTGGTTTCCTGGAACATAGGTCTAAAATTAATATTCAATTGCATGCAACACAGGACCAGATGCCACGATAATCTAATTACTGAGGAAGTGGCTGAAAGGTTGCTAATTGCTTGAACTACTGCCATGCTATCTGACCAAAGTATTATCTTTTATTTCAAAGAAGCTTACATTTAATTCAGGGGTGTCCAAGTTCGGTCCTGCTGGGCCGCACACAGGCCTGGATTTGAGGATATCCCTGCGGCATCCAGGTGAGACTATCGTTTTTTCATGATTGACTCACCTGTGCACAGAAAGGAAATCCTCAAATCCAGGACTGTTTCCACCCCAGTAGGACCGAACTTGGACACCCCTGGTTTAATTAATTGGAAGAGGTACAGGTAATTTTTTTAAGTATGGAGCACTAGATCTCTCAAAATATAACACAAATTAGGGCTTCTTCACGTCCCAGTAATATGTGCTTATCACCTTCTACTTGATCCACAGCCATTGCTATCCGCAGACCTAATGCGAACTGTGCTAGACAGTGTTTTTCATTTTCATATCTGCCACAAAAGAAACTGATTATGTAGCTGTTAAACACTGACGCGGTGGCAATCATGCTCGTTTTCTATACAGACAAGTTTCTATAAATTAGCTTCTACATTGAAAACAGCCATCACGACCCCTTTTCAGTCATGAGAATCTTAGTAAATCTGGCCACAGAGGTCATTACGAAAAATGTATGTATAGACTCTTTTAGTGAATTGATTCACACTTTCACTTCATGCTTTAGAATAGATTGTAAGTCTGAGAGTTTTCAGTCTTGCAAGGTGCTTTGGGAATGCACTATGGACACTGGATTCTAATCTCATAGACAGGGCCCTCTATTTCTAGCAAATCATTTTCTTATTTTGGTTCTGCTTTGAACACAATCCATGTTTAGTGCCACAGAATATGTTGGCGCATTTCAAATAAACGTTAATAATAATAATAATAATGATTGAATAATGTTTATGTACTTTATTGATTACGTGCTAGTACCAGAAGCTGGAGGGGGTGGAAGAGGATGCATGTAAGGTCATATGACCATGCAAGTAGGTACATTTGGAACAGGACCTCAAAATATCTCCAATATCAACTTACTGCCTTCTCTAGTTATTCAAACGAAACACTTAGAGCCCGATTCAATTGCAAGCTTGCATACAGGCCGTGTGTCTGCGTGCGTGCTGCAGGCTTCCGTTCGTCTCCAATTCCGGTGCTATTCAATTGAACAAACCAACAAGTTACGGGCTGAACGGCTAAGCCGTATACCCTGAACTTGTGCGTAGCAGTTCAGGGCGGGAACATGATCAATTAAGCAAGGCCGTAACCACCCATTTCGAAATAGCCATTAGAATATGAGACCGTCATCATTATGGCAGTAAAACATGGAGGTTACATGTCAATCAATTAGGTTCAGGGGTCCGATATGCTAATAGACTCACAAACACTCAAAATACAAAAATAATAAAAATGAACGCCAGCTATGTTTGGGTCCCTCAATAGTCATTGGTTGCTTTTAGGTGCCTTGTCTGTCTTCAGGTTGCATCACGACCCTTGGCCTGTTTGGTGGTCTCTGGTTCCTTCAATGTCTCTTGATCTTTAGTTCTCTAGTTTCTTGGTGATGCTCGGCACACATAGTGCACTTCTGTCACAATTGTCTGTCTTCATAAAATACAGAATACCAAGAACACAAATGCTAAGTAATGTTGAACATGACAGTCAGCAGGAATGATTTGTATTATCTACTGAAGATATTTCAGTGCATTGAAGCTGAAGTGATACTTCCAATCAACATAATTATACAGACTTCACAAAGACATATGAATATTAGAAGAAAAGCAGGGGAAAACTAAAATGCACTCAGTATCCAAACAATTATAATTTACTGAAGTTAAACATAATTGAAAAATAAAAGGCGACCAAAACTTCTCAAATTGAACGCCCACACACACAGAAAATATCAAAACATGCTCTCAAAAGATAATGTCAATAAACAATATTATATCCTAGTGCAATTCTAAAAATGACATAATGTTACTTTGCATAATTAAAGAGATTATGTAATATTTCCTGCTAACGATAAAGAAACATATTGCTTGGCACACATAATGAAAAATTCACACCAATATAGGACCACCCAACAAAAGTAATTGGCTTCTCTTGGAACATAAATCTCTTATTATGGAGCATATTTGTCAAATAGGGTAAAAAGGGAGCGTAAGCATTGCTAAAACTTCCTATATTTTCCTATATTTTCTATGGAGCTTATATACCAAGCTGGAATAAAAGTTAACTCTGTTTGATAAGTAGGCTGCATTGAAATGATAGAAGGTTGATTAAAGTGACACAGCAAAGGTTCCAAATATTTTATAATTTAAAACTTGGTAATAAATACGTTATCAGTTAAATGTTAATGACAACAGATCCAATATTCTAATATTTTGTTAAAAAGGGATCATTGTCTTAATTACATTATTAGCCCCTAAGGCACCAGATTCATTGTCTTGAGTGCAGTCACCTCAGTCTGAGCATGCCTAGCAATTTTTGTATAGACATCAGCACTAACACAATAGACCCAATAATACACTAAATCAAATCAAAGAAAACAACGGGCCTAGCTCCCACCAGAGCACAATATTTATTGATAAACAGCTCACTAACTATCTTCTCTCATCCAGCTAAACCTGGGTGAAGCAAAAACAAAACAAAGCATTTAAATAATCAGTTCAAAATTACTGGCCTGTATCCTTTAGAAGTCCAAGCTCCTACTCTTCTTCAAAACAAACATCAGCTCCAAATGTCTGTATATCTGTCTTTCTCCAGCTTCAGTCACCTATATGGTCACTTCTCTTTGTGTGTCTCTTTTCTCCAGCTCAGACCAGCTGTACACACTTCTGTGTCTTTTCTTCTAGTTTTTAGACAAAACACTTCTCTCTGTATTTCTCTCTTTCCAGCTCCAATAAACAGCACACACTCCTGTGCACACAGTTCTTTCACAGCCTCTTGTGGGCTATAGGCCCAAACAAAGCCTCTTAAACACGGCCCCAAACCCACATTCCAGAATCAGTCTTAAGTCATCAGTTCTTAGCTGTAGCTAATCAAACTGCTTAGTCAAGTTAACTCTTTCGGACTTCCTGGGGAAAGGGATTACCATGCCAGCTTCCATGCACTAGCAGATTCTGCTAATATTATATTCTCTGAAAAAACGTTTTTATGCCCATGTCTTGAAAACACGTGAAGTTTTTGCTAATATACCAGTTCTTTCCCAACAGCAACCCTCAGCTATGCTTTTATAACTTTGTGAAGAAGTCATAGACCCCTGGATGCAATTATAATGGCAGTGACTGAATAGAGACACTCAAGAGTGACTGACAGTGGGATAATGGAACATTCAGTATAGATATCAAAAGATCACTTATTATAATGCAAGGAGAAAAATACTGCAATTATACAGCTCTAGTGGTTACAGTCCAGCACTAGAAGCCTTCAAGGACATGATCACAGTCCTACATTAGACGCAGTGAATATAATCCTACTATACTCCTACTAAAATCACATTAGCTGTTAACGTCATATATTTTTTATAGATATTTTTTATGTTGCTGCAAATTGGATGGAGATTCATTTATATAGAGGAAAAACATTTCCCCAGATATTTTATTAGCGCGCACAAAAACAATTGGATAAAAGCAGTTTAAAGGGCCACTTAAGTCATATATTTATATTATGATCTTATGAAGAACCTGACTTGACAGTGGGCAAAACGTTTTTACAAAGCTTTTAATTTGTAAGTATTGTATACAATTTTGCTCTAATGGCAGCAGACAACACTAACAGGATTAGAAACCTGGGAGCAATGGGAAAAACCATGGAGATGACGGTAAGATGTCTCATCAGTTATTTTGATAAATAGCCACCTGAAAATAGAACTTAATAGATGGGTAAGCCCCAAAAGGATAACCTTCTTCCTCTAGCTCTCCAAAATAGAATCCAGAATCCCCCATAACATAAGCACAATCAGCTAAATGCCACATTTTCTTTAAAAAAGGTTTCTATGCTGATGGCCTATATAGCTGATAATGTTGTTAATTTGTTACATACTTCACAAACATGTGACCCCCCCCCAAAAAAAAACAACAACTCTGTTTTAGGGTTCAGTGATCACTTTTGTGGACATATTTACTAAGGTGGACTGCTGGGGAACATCTTCAGTTCAATATAATGCTATGGAGGAAGATTTAGCAAGATGTCACATTGTTCTGCAGGTGTCACACCTTAGTATTTTGGACCTAGTGTTCTGGGCTCTTTCTACCGTTGAAAATTTGATTTGTATTGTACTAGATATATTTTCTGAGCACATTATTTATTAAGAAAAACAATGGCTGGAAGTGGCTCAGTATATGTATCTATTTCACAGAGGGCTACTTTAGGCAGCCATTACATGACTCTCCTAAGGAAAAAAACAAGTGAAGTTCCCTTGTAAATCACTAGTGGGCTATCACATTATACACATAAATCTAACCTCTGAGAAATGCCATGCGAGTGCTAGAAATGTCTCTAATATCCTGATTGCCTGTCTTATAACTATTTTAAAAATCACTATCGCATGCCTCCTGTAACAAAATCCAATCTCACTGAAGTTTACATGGAAGTCTATTCCAGTGCCTGACATTTTTAAAAAGCCTACAGGTACCTTCGACTCCATGTAAAGGCAAAAAAATTCACCTTAATTGTGTTGGAGTTGAGACATGATTGAAATCTGACACAATTAAGGCGTCATGGGCGGCTGGTGCATAGGGGAAAATGGGCAACCACCCCCCCAAAATTATCAATCACTTTAGTACTGTAATTTAAATTTATATAAATAATAAACTTTAATTATATCTGTATATCAGCTTTCATGTCTTCTTTCATATGATTTTGTTAAAAATATGCATCTATCACTTTAAATTAACCCTTTGTGTGCTTACTGGTGACTTTCCCTACTGCTGCACTTCTGTTATAGATGAGAATTTGAAAAAAGAGCATTATAATTCTGTCTTGCTCAGACTGGCTGAGCCTACATCCTCTGTGCTAGGATCTGTATTCATTTTCCTGCCTATCAGCTGTAGCATCAACCAATCAGAATCAAGCAGTTGCATAATGTGGTTAGGGACGTTCACTCTGAACGTCCCCAAGCCACTTAGGACTACAGTGGGAGCTGTCAAGTGCTGAGTGGCAGCTCCCACAGCCATACAGGAGATCTATCTCTCTCTCCCTCCCTCCTCTTTATACACTCTCTTCCTTTCGTTCTTCCTTCCTTATTTCTCCCTCTTACCCTCTCAGGGACTCATCACAGAGGTCCTGCAGTCTCTTTCCCCCCTCTCTTTACCCTGTGTCTCTTTCCCTCCCTCCCTCCCCTATGTCTCTTTCCCCCCTCTCCCACCCCTGTAACCACACGCCCTCCGACCCCTGTATCTCTTTTCTCCATCTCCCACCCCTGTGTCTCTTCCCCCTCTCTCACCCTCCTCATCTGGGCCGGTCCTTTGGCCTCCTCATCTGGGCCCGACTGCGGGCCTCCGCATCAGGGCCTGACCGAGGCACTCTTCAGGAATAGAGAGAGAGAGAGAGAATGGGATAGATAGAGAGGGGGTATATAGAGAGAGGGATAATTAATCAGAGGAATACGTAGATAGAGAGAGGGAATAGATAGAGAGAGAGGGGGATAGATAGAGAGAGGGTGAGGAATAGAGAGATTGTAAGAGAGGGATAGAGAGATAGGAAGAGAGGGATAGATAGTTGGATAGAGAGATGGATCAATAGAGAGAGGGATAAATAGATAGATAGAGGGATAGATAGAGAGAGGGGAATAGAGAAAGAGTTGGATAGAGAGAGTGGGACAGAGAGAGTGGGGTTAATAGAGAGAGAGGGGGACAGAAAGAGATAGGGATAGATAGAGGGAGGGAGGGACAGAGTGAGAGTGAGGCATAGAGAGAGGGAGCTAGAGAGAGAGAGCGATAGAGAAGGAGATAGAGAGAGAAAGGGAGAGGGGACGGGAGAGAGAGATAAGGAGAGGTATAGAGGGAGGGGGAGAGAGGGAGGGAGATAGATAGGGAAAGAGGGATAGGGAGAGAGGAAAAGCTAGGGAGTGGGAAAGATAGGGAAGGAGAGGAAGATATTGATTATGTTGTGTTTACTTATTTATTCATTTTAATGTTTATTTTTTCTTAGGGGTGCCGGAGGAGCATTTGGGAAAGGTAAGTGGCCTTATTTACCTTATTCTAGGTTTAGGAAAGGTGGTTGTTTTAGGTGTAATTAGAGGGTATGTAATGTATGTTTTTATTAAACTGTATTATAGTCTTTTTGATTTGATGTCATTTCTTTTTTATTTTGTGATTCTAGGTGTTTTTATTTTCAGTAAATTATGTTTTTATTTTGTGTAATTCTTGGTTTTGTTTATTTTCAGTAAATTATGTTTTTTTCCAGTAATTTAGGATTTTTTTTATTTTTTTGTAATAAATGGGGTAACATGGATACTATTAGGGTGTTAGGTAGGTAGTGTAGGGATTAATAGAGTAGAGGCGGGGTTAATCGTATAGATGGGGGGTTAATAGTGTTGAGGGGGGTTAGTAGGGTAGATGGAGGTTAATAAGGTAGAGGGGGTTAATAGTGTAGTGTTTTGAATTGGTGTCATAAGGGTCCTGGAGGACCCTAATGTCACTTATAGTGTTATTCTACAGGATTAGAAGTGTCCTATAGGGGTCTATATAGACCCCTATTGGAAAATTGGGTTAATTACAGTCCCATAAGGGTCTGTATAGACCCTTATGGGACTAATGGGGTTTAGTTAGTATCCCATAAGGATCTTTACCTTTATGGGACTGAGGCTCATAGGGGTCTGTATAGACCCCCGTGAGTGATTGGGGTTAATTATAGATGCCTGGGGGGTACTTATAGTATTTTATTGGTTTGGATATATAGGGGTCAACCTGGAGTGAAAGGGATAAGTCTATAATATGGGGTGGAGTCAATGTAAGGGGATGGGCCAGGTCTCTGTCTTCCACCACCGCCCCCAACTTGGAAGGTCACCAGCCGCCACTGGTTAATATAGCTACCCCTCTAAGCCCAGCGATCCCTAGGATTCCCTTAAATACCCAGTATCCCCTATGAGCCCAAGTATCCCCTGGGATTCCCCCTTAATACCCACTACACCCTATGAGCTTGGTATCCCTAGGATCCCGTTTAATGCCTTCTACCCCCATGAGCTGGGTATCCCAAGAGATTCCCCCTTTATACCTACTAATCCCTATGATTTGGGCATCCCTCCGTAATATCTGCTATGCACTTTAAGCCCCAGTATTCCCCAACTAAAGTGTAACCATGGCACATAAATATAACATGTAATCTACTGTATAATCAATCGGTCCCTATATACCCCATGTTACCTAATATTAATATATTAGGGGGTCCCAGAAGACCCCCATGGCACAAAAATGAACACCTATACACAGGGTTCTTATTGACCCCTGAGTCACCTGATATTACCCCTAAAACATGATGGTCCCACCGTACTCCATTAATTTACAAAGCTATCACTATGGAGATCCTTATGGAAATTGCCAGTCAAAAATGACAGGGAAAAAATTGTAAGGCTGGCAATGCTGTTTGCCATTCAATGTGAGGCTTTTGCTCCTCTGAGCACCTGTGTTGGTCCCACGTGCCTGGTGTTAGAGTTACTGTTTTCGTCGTCGTGTTAGTTCTGCGTGCCGTTGCAGAGCCTCGTTTTCATCCTGTTTGAATTTTTTACGTTTTTCGGACACCATTTTTTGCCTTGCTTAGCTGATTTTCGTTCAACAAAAAATGCAAAATATGGCTCCAATTAGTTTGCAACTTCACTCCTATGCTTCCTGGGTCTCCCCCTGTGCTGTGCGAGTGTGTTATTATTATTTAATTATTTTGGTTATTTTTCGTTGTTTTCAAGTTATGTGTTTGAACCAACTGCGTGCCTCAACTTACTTGCCTCTCATTGCAAGGCACGTAGGGCAATGAGCATCATCGCGTGCCTCAACTGCTTGCCTCGCTTTGCGAGGCGTGCAGTGCAATGAGTGCCTTTGGCTCTCATTGCAGCCTAAGTCGTTCCTCAGCAATCAATGGCCAAGACCAAAGAGCTGTCCAAGGATGTTAAGGACAAGATTGTAGACCTACACCAGGCTGGAATGGGCTACAAGACCATCTCCAAGCAGCTTGGTGAGAAGGTGACAACAGTTGGTGCGATTATTTGCAAATGGAAGAAACACAAAATCTCGTGGAGTTTCACTGATCATAAGAATGGTGAACTACACGGGAGGATCTTGTTAATGATCTAAATGCAGCTGGGACCTAGTTACCAAAAAAACAATTGGTAACACACTACACCGTGAAGGGCTGAAAATCTGCAGCGCCCTCAAGGTCCCCCAGCTCAAGAAAGCACATGTACAGGCCCGTCTGCAGTCTGCCAATGAACATCTGAATGATTCAGAGGATAACTGGGTGAAAGTGTTGTGGTCAGATGAGACCAAAATCCAGCTCTTTGGCATCAACTCAACTCACCATGTTTGGAGGAGGAGGAATGCTGCCTATAACCCTATGAACACCATCCCAACCGTCAAACATGGAGATGGGAACAATACGCTTTGGGGGTGTTTTTCTGCTAAGGGGACAGGACAACTGCATCGCATCAAAGGGACAATAGACAGGGCCATGTACATTCAAATCTTGGGTGACAACATCCTTCCCTCAGCCAGGGAAATTAAAATGAGTTTCGGATGGGTATTCCAGCATGACAATGACCCAAAACATATAGCCAAGGCAAAGGAGTGGCTCAAGAAGAAGCACATTAAGGCCCTGGAGTGGCCTAGCCAGTCTCCAGACCTTAATCCCATAGAAAATATGTGGAGGGAGCTGAAGGTTCGAGTTGCCAAATATCAGCCTCGAAACCTTAATGACTTCTCTGTGATTGCCAACAAGGGTTTTGCCACCAAGTACTAAGTCGAAGGGGTCAGATACTTATTTCCCTCATTGACCTGCAAATTAATTTATTACTTTTTCCTTGTTGTTTTTTTGTTATTCTGCCTCTCACTGTTAAAATACACCTACCATTAAAATTATAGACTGATCATTTCTTTGTCAGTGGACAAATGTTCAAAATCTGCAGGGGAACAAATGCTCCCCCCCTCCCCACTGTGTATATATATATATATATATATATATATATATATATTTATGAATATATATATATATATATATATACTAGTAATTTGCCTGTCATAAGTGACAGTATCAGATATCGTCTTGATTTGTCTGTTCTGTCTGTCTCAGTGCTCGCTCTCTCTGTGTGCCCTCTCCCTCTCTGTGTGCCCTCTCTATCTGTGCACTCCTCTCTCCCTCCATCTCCCTCCCCCAAGTGCCTAGCTACAGCGCATACGTGGAAACATCACTACTGCGCATACACGTCATTGTCGCACATGCGCGGTTGCACAATTGCCACAAATTTATCATTAGTAGATTGTAACGACTGCGCAGAACCCACCGCACAGACTTTACTCACAAGCTAATAACTATTATAGTGGATATATATATATATACATCATACAGTGGCCTTTGAGTAGCCCTGCACACAGATTATGGAAATGTGTCCTGTTCACAACCTCACAGCAAGTGACTGAACCAGAGCACTTTGCTGGCTGCCAATTTCACACCGCTCTCTGAAAGCCAATCCTCCAGGCTTCCCTCCACTTCCCAGGAGTTAAAAGCTTGCATTAATTCCCTCTATTATTCCTCTGCTATACTGTGTGACGGTGGTACTGTAGAGGCTTTCAGACAAAAAAGTGAGTGGGATGTTAATTGCAATATGTCTAGAAAAGAGGAGGAAAAATAAGAAATGCATGACAGCTGTTTAAGAAAAGCTTGGCTGCATCTTCATTTACAAGAGACTGTTAACGCATTTTACCCTTAATGTATTTTTGGGATTAGCAGTCACTCTGCAAGAACTGACATTGTTACTGGAATCCGTATTGTTTCTTTTTAATACAGAAATGCTTCATGTGTATGGTTTATCTGAAATTTTTATGTTTATCCGCAGGTTTACACCGAGATATATTACAAGGTGGTGTCAAACGTTTGTATTTTTGTCAAATGACAATAAAATGTATAATGTAAAAACGGAGAATGTGGAGGTGGTTCCTTAGTGTCCTGTATGTCTATATGAGCTTGGTCTGTATGGATTCCTTGCCTAAGCAATAGGAACTGGATCCTATGTTGATGTAACATCTAATATGTAATATATTTGGGTCAGTAGCTTTGTAAGGTTTGAACGTAAAACCTTTTAGGGAAAAGTTACTTTCGAAAAAAATAAAGTATAAAGTAAGTTTCCTACTTGTCTGACTTGACCACTTACTAAAAGCTTGAGGGTAATATGTATCTACTGATCAGGGGAGGGAGGGGTGAGAACAGCGGAATGAGGGAGAAAAGTGGGAGACTTGTTAGATTTTTGGGAAATATGGAATTTGACACCCACCTCCTTCCTCTGTACATGCTCCGAACCAGAAGCTAATGCAGGTTTCCTGGCTTGTCTGACATGACCACTTCCTAAAAGTTTGAAGTCTGAGGATAATATTTATCTACTGAACAGTGGAGGGAGTGTGGAGCAGAGGAATGAGGGAGAAGGAATGGGGGATGTGTTAAATTATTGGAAATGTTGGAATTTAACACCCACCTCGTCCCCCTGTAGCAGGACGCTAATGCAAGTTTCCTGGATTGTCTGACTTGACCACTTGCTGAAAGCTTGAAGTATGGGTGGGAGCAGAAGAATGAGGGAGAATGGGAGAAACTTGTCAAATTATTGGACATTTTGGAATTTGACACCTACCTTCTTCCTCTGTACTACTCTGTAATACTGATCTACTGAACAGTGGAGGGAGGGGTGGGAACAAATGAGGGTGGGAGACTATTAGCAGATAATTTGGAAGTTGACACCTACCTCCTTCCCCTATACATACTCAGAAGAAAGACGTTTGCAACAATAAATATAATATATGTCTTACAAAAATGTAAAAAGTATCATAAATGCCTCCTGGGTATTATTATATAATTATTTAGTAGCTTTACTATATTGTCCTTTCTAATTATGTCCTTAATCAGGCACATACATAAATATTGTCCATGCTTTTAAGGTATAATCCCACGTTCTTAAGCAGGGAAGCAGAAACAAAAATGCCAGCTCGTACTGCTACAGGATTGCATGATAAACATTTGCTCATTATTAAATATACTTCTTCAAACAACATGTTTTCAAATATTACTGAGGTCCATTAAGGAGTCCAAACTAGAATATAAAGAATAATTTATTTAAAATACTAATGTTTCAATTGTTTATTTAGTAATTGATTATCAATTAAATCAGTAGATGAAGAAAATAGGTTCAATGTTGTTTTTAAAACTTACATTTGATCTTTAGTGTTTCAGGGCTAGAGGAGCTGCTTTTCTTCACCACCTTATTAGTTGTCCAGAAAGTGGGAGACGTTCTTCCCTGGAGAATGTCCTACATTTTTTCTCACTTTTATTATGTTTGCTTGCAGTTGTCACTGCGTGGAAGGAAGATATGGGGCCTTATTCAATTGCAATTGAAATTTGCAACAGTTACAGAGCGATACAATTGAACAAGACCGCAATTTACGGGCCGAAAGCCTAAAACATAAACCATGCACCGTAAGTAGCATTTCAGAGCATGATCAATTAAGCAGGGCTGTAACTACTGATTTAGCATTTAGAAGTAAGATATACGATTAGACTCGCAATCCGGCAATGTACAAAATAATAAAAATGAATGAAGGAAATGTTATAGTCCATGTGGGTGGCCTGATATGTATTAACTCCTTGATTCCCGAGACTGATATAACACAGAAATGAAATGTGAAAAAAAATATTTTTGATTGCAGATGTGCGAGCAATTAATTATTATGTCTTTCATTGCTTTCCCCATCTTTTAAAGTGCAGTATTGATATTTTATTTGCATTTACAGCGCCATAAACAGGTGTTTAACCCCATTGCGAGTCCTATCTGGTACCTGCAGGATTTTCTTCTACATTTGCCAATTACGGGTGTGAAAACATTTGCGGGCTTGAAGGAATTGTATCAACTGAATATTGATCTGCGATTGTAACATTTACGGGCTTGAAAGATCAAAGGCTTACCTGGGTCAAGGTTACGATATTGGCAACCGCAGGGATTTTCATCCTATAACCCGCATTTCATCATTTGCGGGTAGCTAAAAGACACCAATTGTTTATGGGCTACATTACGGGCTCCAGTAACCAACTATTGCTCAGGTGAATAAGACCCAAAGAATCCTATCAAGACAGCCTCCTGGGCAGATTCTCTCCCACTGCCCAAACAACCAAGAGCGCATGGAGTTCTGATGAAGTCTGAAACATTACAGTTCAAGTTTTTAAGGCTATATTGACTTTTTTTATTCAAATACTGTTTTATTGCTAATCAGCTAATCAAATAAACAAATGAAACCTTATGAATGAGCACTACAGTGGCCCTTTAAAAATAGTATTCTTCATCAAACCCTCAGAATAATTTCCCAGTGAGCAAAGTGAGGAACATTATGCCCTCAGCTTAGATGAAATGTAATTGCAAGGTAAGTGTTACTGGAAGACATAACAATACCTGCATTTACCTCACTTTACATCATATCTGTCTAACATATGATGCACATTATAAAGCAATTGAGCAGAATAATTTGTAAGTAATCATATTCCCAGGCAGCGCTGTGCGGCTTCTCACTGAGTCACTTTAACACTTCTCCCTGCATTACTAAAGATGTCCTCTACATGACCAGATCAGATGTACTCCACATAAATAAATGGTTAATTAGACCAGATCAGATGTACTCCACATAAATACTGCACCTGAATTATGTCCTAATACATTCTTACAATGTCCAAGACATCAAAGCACACATTGTTCCTACAAACTGTATTGTATTGGGAATTACGGTATACGTTGCCCATTTAAATTGTGTTGAGAGTCAAGCATATATTGACCCTGTGTATTGTTTCAGACTTAAGCCCGAGATTGGACCTATCTGTTTCAATGACACACATTGATCATTTGGACTATATTCTGTATCAAGGCACACATTAATGCTATGCGTTACAATAGGAAACAAGGCACACATTGATGCTATGCGTTACAATAGGAAACAAGGCACACATTGATGCTATGCGTTACAACAGGAAACAAGGCACACATTGATGCTATGCATTACAATAGGAAACAAGGCACACATTGATGCTATGCGTTACAATAGGAAACAAGGCACACATTGAACATATGGACTATATGCTGTATCAAGGAACACATTAATGTTGTGCATTACAATAGGAAACAAGGCACACAATGACCATATAGACCATATTCTGTATCAAGGCACACATTGAACATATGGACTATATGCTGTATCAAGGAACACATTGATGTTGTGCATTACGATAGGAAACAATGCACACAATGACCATATGGACTATATTCTGTATCAAGGCACACATTAATGCTGTACATTACAATAGGAAACAAGGCACACAATGGCCATATGGACTATATTCTGTATGAAAGCACACATTACCCTATGCATTGCAATGGAAAACAAGGAACACAATGACCATATGGACTATATTCTGTATCAAGGCACACATTGATGTTGTGCATTACAATAGGAAACAATGCACACAATGACCATATGGACTATATTCTGTATCAAGGCACACATTGATGTTGTGCATTACAATAGGAAACAATGCACACAATGACCATATGGACTATATTCTGTATCAAGGAACACATTAATGTTGTGCATTACAATAGGAAACAAGTCACACAATGACCATATGGACTATATTCTGTATCAAGGCACACATTAATGCTGTACATTAAAATAGGAAACAAGGCACACAATGACCATATGGACTATATTCTGTATGAAAGAACACATTAATGTTGTGCATTACAATGGGAAACAAGGCACACAATGACCATATGGACTATATTCTGTATCAAGGAACACATTAATGTTGTGCATTGCAATGGAAAACAAGGCACACAATGACCATGTGGACTATATTCTGTATCAAGGCACACATTGGTATTGTGCATTACAATAGGAAACAAGGCACACAATGACCATATGGACTATATTCTGTATTAAGGCACACATTGCTCCAGTGCTTTCTATGGAGATTCAAGGCACACATTGGCCCTATGCATTATAATGTGAATCAAGGCACACATTGACCCTTTGTATTGTATTTGGCAATCAAGAAACAATTGTTTTATTTAGAATCAATGGCACACATTAGCCATTTTTGTATTTATAATCAAGACATACATTGCTCACTGTATTTTAATGATAATCAAGACACACATGGCTGTTTTGTTTTTGATTGAGGGTTAACACATTCATTACCACTATGTATTTTAATGTTAATAAAGGCATCCATTTATCCTATCTGTTGTGCTGGAAATCAAGACACCCATTGGCCTGATGCATTTTATCAGAAATCAAGGTAAACACTGGCATTATTGCATTGAGAATGAATAAACAGGTTTACATTATGTTTTGTAACAGAAATAATGATAGGGATTGATCTCATGCATTGTACTGGGAATCAAGAAAGACATTGCCCCTTTGTATTGTATTGAGAATAAAGACCCACGATGCTTGGAGTTGTCTTGAGAATGAAGGTGCACAGTGGGCCTTGCATATTGTATTGGAAACAAGACACATCAAAGTTTCTGTATGATTTGTATGGATAATGGAGACCTACATTGCCACTATAAATTTATATTGGTAGTCAAAGCACACATTGCCTCTACAAATTGTACTGGGAACAAGTGAGGAAAGGGAGGGCTTGGAGTAGGTAAACAAGAGAAGATCAAAAGAGAAGGGAGTTTGCCTGGGTAAGAAAGGGAGCCAAGATCAAGAAAGTAGAGCGACAGACATGGCAAGGCAAGTAACAAATGGCAACAGACTGGAGAGACAGCAAGGGCAAGGGAGATGAACTGTGCAAGAGAGCAGAGAGATGGAAGAAACATGCACAT
The DNA here is from genome assembly GCA_027410445.1 of Discoglossus pictus. Taxonomy (NCBI): domain Eukaryota; kingdom Metazoa; phylum Chordata; class Amphibia; order Anura; family Alytidae; genus Discoglossus; species Discoglossus pictus. The sequence goes on from CM050165.1 coordinate 41,293,163, forward strand.
TATAAAGCAATTGGGCAGAATAATTTGTAAGTAATCACATTCCCAGGCAGTGCTGTGCGTCTTCTCACTGAGTCCCTTCAACACTTCTCCCTGCATTACTATATGACCAGATCAGATGTACTCCACATAAATAAATGGCTAATTAGACCAGATCAGATGTGATCGACATAAATACTGCAACTGAATTATGTCTTACTGCACTCTTACAAAGTCCAAGAAATAAAGCACACATTGATCCAACAAACTGCATTGTATTAATTAAGGTGCACATTCCCCCTTGGCATTGGCTTGAGAGTCAGTGTTGCCCACATGTACTGATTTGGAGTAAAGCCCCACATTGCTGTTATGTATTACAATGGGAATCAGGGCACACATTGGCCCTATGTATTACAATGGGAAATAAAGCACATGTTGACCATATGGACTTAAGAGAAGAGAGATGGCAAAAAATAAAATAGATACGTAAGGTAGGAAAGAGATTGTGAAAGAGGATAGAGACCTACGTGTCAAGGGCAAAGAAAGATAGCTGGAGAACAAAGGACAGATAGATAGGGCTAGGAAGGAAGGAGATGGGAAGAGAGAGATGGCTAGTGCAAGGGAGGAGAGACAGCCAGGTCAATATGGATGATAGAGGCAGCGGAAAGATGGAATGGCACAATGACAGCTAAGGAAGAAAGAGAGGTAAGGGAGGTGAGAAAGGGAAAGGGCAGGATAGGGTAGGAGAGGAAAGACAACATGGGCAAAGAAATAGAGAAGGCATGCACAGCTGAGAAGAGAGACTATCAGGTCAATCGGGAAGAAAGACAGCACGTTAATGAGAGCAGAGACAAGAGAGACAGCCAGAGAATGGAGGAGATATGTTTCCAAGGAAAGAAAGAAAAGAGATGGAGACAGTATGGAGAAAAAAGACAGTCAGGGCATGGTAGGAAAGAGAAGGCTCAAATACAGAGTCACAGCACGGGTAAGAGAAAGCCGACCTGGGCAAGGTAACTGAGACAGGTGAAGAGATGAGGGAAAATGGACAGGTCTATCCCTTCTAAACTGTATGTTGACTATTATTTAAATAACATTAATATGAATTAAATCCTAGCAGCACCATAGACATGATCTGTCTGAATGCCTATCCCATCTAAGAATTATAATGCATTATATTATTCCTTCAGTCTTGGACATGCTGATTAATGTAGATGAATATGGGTGCTATATTTAATATGTTCCACTGACATTTTGCCACATTTCCTTCTCTTGGCTGGGAATATAATAAAGGAAAGCCGGAGAGCCAGTTTCCACAGTATGGTAAGTCCACTTCCTGAGGAAAGGCGGTGGTGCCCAGTACTGTTATGGTGTACAGATAATACCAGGTAACAGGAGGGCACTGACTGCTGGCTAAACAAACTTGCTTTTATTATTTTGTAAATGCAATTGATCATAAAATATTTAATTTACCAATTTGCTGAATTTATTTATTATGGGATGTTATACTCTGTGGGGTAATATATGACTGATTAAAAAATAGTTTTATGGGCAGTACCCCCTAGAGAGTTATCTATCTTTGGACAAGTTCTGAAACGTGCCTAGTTTGGCAGTTACTGTAAAATATCTATCATTGTACCTATCATCAGAATTATATGCTGTCTAATCTGATTGTTCAATACAGAAGCCAAGCAAACTACAGCTGCAGTTCTACACTGAGACATCTACATTTATTTTTCTATGTTCTTCAGCAGCTCACGTCACCTAATATACAGAAATCTTGTAGAAATAAAAGGCAAGTGGCATAATATTTGCATTTAAACTTTTTCAGGTGTACTTTTGAATATAATCGGGAATTGTGGAAATTTAAATCAAAAAGTGAAATATAATTTCTTGCTACATCAGTATGTGAAAGTGTCATAGAACTGCAAAATAGTATTATATTATTTGTAAATTCTGTGATAGGGATTGCCATGAACAGACATAATTTGGAATCTGTTACATAGAAATATGGGTTCCCTGGTGGTCCAGTGGTTAGGATTTGGTGCATTAATGTCACCGATGTGACCTGAGTTCAATTCCAGTCAGGGAACCAAGAGGTCCCACCGCCCTGAAGCAATGCAGGGTTGGGCCTGGTCAGTACTTGCATGGGAGACCACCTAGGAATACCAGGAGCTGTGGCCCATTGGAGAAAGAACTGGCAACGCACTCCAGTATCTCAGGAATACCAAGTGGATCAGCATAGTGAGTTACGAGTCGGACACAACTGAACGACACACACAGAAATATAGATTTGATGGTATTTATGATCTGATAAGGCCCATCAATCCTGTCTATTCTATCTACCTAAAGTTTGCATTTCATGATGGACATCATTTATTTAAGAATAAAAATTATACTCGCAATCTTGATATACAGCAACAAAAGTGTGATGTCCATAATATATATGTGTGTTTATATATATGTATATAAATATATTTATATATATATATATATATATATATATATATATATATATATATATATCCTAGCGACTTGCCCGTCAAAAATGACGGCAATAAAAAGTGAAGCCTGGCAATGCTGTTTGCCACACAATGGGAGCCTCTCCCCCTCTACTTTACTGGCCTTGCGATGAGTGCCTTTGGCGCTCATCACAGGCCTTGCAATGAGCCCCTTTGGAGCTCATTGCGAGTCTCTCCCCCTGTCTACTTCCTCCCTCGTGTCTTTTTTCCCCCCTCCTCTCCCTCCCTTGTGTCTCCTTCCGCCTCCTCTCCCTCCCTTGTATCTCCTGCCCCCGTGTTTTTACCTCCCTCTCCCTCCAGTGTCTCTAAACCCCTCCCCTGTGTCCCTTTCCCTCCTGTGTCTCTTTCCCCCTTCTTCCTCCCATGCATCTCTTCCCCCCCCTGTGTCTCCCCCCTCCCCTGTGTCTCCACCCTCCCCCTGTGTCTGTTCCCCCCTTCCTCATGTCTCCATTTCCCTCCCTTGTGTATCTTCCCCCTGCACTCTCTCCCCTGTGTCTCTCCCCGTCCTCTCACTCCCCTGTGTCTCTTCCCCCTCCTCTCACTCACCTGTGTCTCCCCCCCCCTCCCCCTTCCCCCTCCCTCCCCCCTCCTCTCCCCTGTGTCTCTTCCCAGACCCTCTTTCTGTGTCTCATCCTTCCCTTTCTCTCTCTTCCCCCCTCTCCCTGTGTCTCTTCCCCCCTCACCCTCTGTGTCTCTCCCCCCTTTCTCTGTTTCTCCCCCCTCTGTGCCTCTTTCCCCCTCTCTCTGTACCTCTTCACCCCTTTCCCTCTGTGTCTCTTCCCCCATCACCCTCTGTATCTCTTCCCCCTCCCCCTCTGTGTCTCTTCCCCCTCTCCCTCTGTGCCTCTTCCTCCCTCTCTCTCTGTGCCTGTGCCCCCCTGGCCTGTGTCTGTTCCCCCTTCCTCCCTCCCATGTCTCTTTCCACCTCCCCTCCTGTGTCTCTTCCCCCATCTCCCACATGTCTCCTACCCCCCTCCCTCTGTGTCTCTCCCCCTGTGTCTCTTCCCCCTCCCTCTGTGTCTCTTCCCCCCTCCCTCTGTGCCTCTTCCGCCTGCATCTGTGCCTCCCCCCTCCCTCTGTGCCTCTTCCCCCCTCTCCTTCTGTGTCTCTTCCCCCTCACCCTCTGTGTCTCTCCCCTTGTGTCTCTTCCCCCCTCTCCCTCTGTGTCTCTCCCCCCTCTGTGCCTCTTCCCCACTCTCCCTCTGTGCCTCTTCCCCACTCTCCCTCTGTGCATCTTCCCCACTCTCCCTCTCTGCATCTTCCCCACTCCCCCTCTGTGCATCTTCCTCACTCCCCCTGTGTCTCTTCCCCCTCCCTCTGTGTCTCTTCTCCCCTTCCTCTGTGCCTCTTCCCCCCTCCCTCTGTGCCTCTTCCCCCCTCTCCTTCTGTGTCTCTTCCCCCTCACCCTCTGTGTCTCTCCCCCTGTGTCTCTTCCTCCCTCTCCCTCTGTGACTCTCCCCCCCTCTGTGCCTCTTCCCCACTCTCCCTCTGTGCCTCTTCCCCACTCTCCCTCTGTGCCTCTTCCCCACTCTCCCTCTGTGCATCTTCCCCACTCTCCCTCTGTGCCTCTTCCCCACTCTCCCTCTGTGCATCTTCCCCACTCCCCCTCTGTGCATCTTCCCCACTCCCTCTGTGTCTCTTCTCACCCTCCCTCTGTGTCTCTTCCCTCTACCTCTGTGTCTTCCCTTTCCCGCTCCTCTCATGTGCAGCGCTCACAGCGCGCATTGAGCATAAGCGGCTCACGCCACGCTGTGCGCATGCGCGTCTCACGCAGCGCTCTGTGCATGCGCTGCTGCGCAGTTCACGATGCGCATGCGCGCGATCCGATCGCAAAGCCGATCGGATCATCCTCATACTGCGATTGTGCATGCGCTGCTGCGCAATGCGCAGTTCAGGATGCGCATTGCGCATGCGCGGGATCCGATCTCAAAGGCAATTGGATCATTGTCAAACTGCGATTCGTCGCAAGCGTGACGACAAATCGCAGTTTGACAATTATAATATGTGATATATATATATATTTATATTTATAGTATATTATTTTGAAATACTTGTCATGATAATGGGCAAAATGCTATTACAGTCTTTAATATGTATCTATTGTATTCAATTTAGTTTTAATGATTACAGACATTTTGCGTTGGTTTGTAAAAGGATTAAAGGAAAGCAGTTGAAGGGACTCTGGACACAGATACGATCTGTATTCACTTCTCTATAAATAGCCCCTGACAATAGAAGTGAATTGGAGAGTAAGATCCCATAGGACAACCAGACCTCTTAATCCACAGACAGACTAGAAAACTAAAATGGAGTTTCTGCAGCATCTAAATATTATATTTTCTCTGAAAATATTATATGTTCCTGATTTATTATGTTAGAGACCTCGCAAACATGTGAAGATTTTGCTAAACTACAGTAGTACTTTTGTGCATTACCCCCTATATGTTCCATCTTCTTATGCTCTTCTCTGTGATTCTTAGTGAATGTAGCCCATACCTACAGCCCTATTAAATTCCTTGCAACGTGTAAAACCGTAGCACGTAATGTAGCCCGCAAGACTTACAGCTATTAAATTAGCCCCGTAAAGCAACCCTCTAACGACTTGCGGGTTACAGGTGTAAAAATCCTACAAAACTTTGAAATCTGATCTGCGTGGCCACAAATCCTTTGATCTGTCAAGCCCGTAACTGTTACATTCAAAAATCGCTATCGAAATTGCTACGAATCAACTGGCGTTCAAACCCGTAAACCGCAAATGGAGCCAAAAAGCCAATGGGTACTAGAGAGGAACCGCAAGGGGGTTAAAGTCCTATCCGTAGCACTGTAAATGCAAATATAAACACACTACTGTACGTTCAATGAAAAGGAAAGTGATGTTAAAATTAAAAAAGTGATGTTAAGATATTAAAATTAATAGCACAACATTCTCAAGCTTGCAGATCTGCAATAAAAAATACTTTTATTTCTGTTTAATTTCCGTGTTATACCGATCTCGGCAATCAATGTGTTAATACATATAATGGAACTTGCATAGACTAGAATATAATTTTTACTAATTGATTAATATTGCATTATTGACTGATTGATCATGTTCACAGCCGCACATCCAACGTTCGCAAGAATGGTTTACGGGTTTGCGTCTACAGCACGAAACTCGCAGCATGGCTCAGTTTAATAGCTCTGTAACACAGACGAATTTCAAGCCCGCAGCCAATGCCGATACGAGCTTCTTATTTAATGGGGCTGCTACTCACCCAAGTCATTGCAGTACTTTACTACTCTTACGGAAAGGGGTTAAATTAAATGTCAATTGCTCCTGGAATTATTTATAAAATATCTTCATCATATTGGAAATGACTTATTTTCTTGAAAAAAAAAAATCTTTTAATTATATATCCGGTAAATGAAATAAAACTTCATAGAATTCCGGAAGATGTCTGATTAATTCACAGAAATTGATTGAAAGGCTGTAATTGACTTGGAATTAACGTAATACTTTGATTTCTGACAACAGGAGGTGGTTTCATTTAATTTTCCTTTTCATGTGTGAAGTGTGGATGAGAAAAATACTCACCATTAAATTGTTCCTGAAATGGTAATAACTTAAAAATGGTCTCAAACTAAAACCTGTACCGGTCATCACTCATCATATATATAAACACTGACTTTAAATATTTAACTTTGATACACAATTATTTTTTTACTGCAATGTTCCATTTAATGAGCTACTTTGAGTTTGCGGCAGTGTGTTTTTGTGAAAACAATGAGCTTTCAATTAGTCCTTTTGAAAGAACTGGTATTTGTGGCTGCCATATTTCCATTGTAGCAAACTGACGCTTTTTCTGAATTGAAAGTCCCCTCCCACCTGTGGAAGCAGATCATCAGAAATCAAAATGTAAGCTTCAGTGAAGCATAATTGTATATAAAAGATAATACATTAAAGGTTTTATCACTTTGTACTTACTAAAACAGTTTGCCAATTACAATGAGTAGTTTTTCAAAAGTATATATATTTGATACAGGACTAAAATTGTTCTTTTCCTTATTTTTATACAGATTTGTTCTTTAGTTGTTCATTTGCGTCCGACTCTCTGTGACCCTCTGGACCGCAGCACACCAGGCACATCTTGTGTCTGGTTGTGCTTGTCCATAAGATTTTCTTGGCAAAGATACTGGAGTGGGCTGCCACTTCCTTCTCCAGTGGACCAAAATGTGTCTGACCTCTCTGCTATTACCTGTACATCTTGGGTGATCCTACATGGTTTAGGTCAGAACTTCATTGAGGTACACAAGCCCCTTCACCATGACAAGGTAGTCATCCAGAAGGGGTTATACTGATGTACCTAATACTACATTTTGTGGAGTAGATGTTTAAGTGCGGTGATCCGCACTTCTGAATTATTGCATATAATGGTTAATAAATTGGCCTACATATCTTGACCATGTTGAGTCTGTGTGATTTCAGCAATGATATCCATCTTATCTTCAATTCAAAGGACACAACAAAGGATCCAATTAGGTGATAACCTATAAATAAGGATGTTTACAATTGGTTGTTAATAAAAAATATGTAAATAAGTGTCTGATCATTGGACTTGAATGTTGCAATATTAAAGACGAAATTATTTTCCAAGATCCTCTTATCTGGCTTTCTAATTTACCCTATGTAATTATTCTGATCGCCTTCTAGATCTCAACCTTCTCGTGGTGAAGGGGGCTTGTATACATCAATGAAGCTGTGATAGAGAAATCATGGTCCACTGGACAAGGAACTGGCAACCCAATATAGTATTTTTGCCAAGATAACCCTATGGATAAGCACAACCAGATACATAAGGATTGTGCCTGGTATGCTGTGGACCATAGGGTCACTGAGAGTCGGAATCCTACTGAACGACGACTATTCTGATACTATCAACTGGGCATGCTCTTCCTGTTTATCCCTTCTCACTATGATAATTAATGAACCAAGATGAGATAGACAACCATGCCTAAGGATCCTGAAAAGTAATTTCTATCTCGAAATGGCAACATTCAATGAAGGCAGTATTCAGTTATGGTAGTTAATATATAACATGAGCTTTGGTTATCCTGGTGCCCTCCTCACCAGGAATCTATTTTGGGCTCACTTTTGCCAGTAACAGTTTCAATTTGTGGCTGTGTACCCATCTGCCACCAAATATAACTTAGCATAAAAAGTGGCTTAACATCCCCCCATTAAATCTTTGGTTAGGTGTACCATGTGGCCATGCTTGCAGAATACAGTGAGATTAGGGGGTGTTAACTGAAAAGTGGCATCAGCCAAACGTCCTTATGAGTGAACCGTCTCTAGGCAGCTGCCTAGTCTGCTCATTGATAAATCTGGTCATTGATAAAATTAGATTTTTTTAAAATAACTAATTGCAAATATCCTTATTGACAGGTAACATTTGCGCTCTTTCAAGAACTAGAAGAAACAATCACCCATTTAGTAAAAAAATAATAACACAACACCGACTCTCATAAGGACTAAAAATTTTGTTTATTAAAGCAATATGTTCAAATATTTTTCTGTATCAAATTTTACAGCTTAAATAGTGATTTCCATAAAGCAAATATCAGCATTTTCAACATTTAAATATACATTCAAAGATAAAATGAATTGATGCACCATTCTAGCATATCGATGAAATCACAAATTAACAATTGTTCTATAGAAATAAATAATATAAAAGTTCTTGTTTCAGATGGACACAAAAAAGTAACCACTCTCAGAATAGAAAACTATTAAAGATGCATTCACGCCTACATACATATGTTAGGGATCATTTGTACACTTCATTCTTAGTTATTAGCAGTTAATATTCTTTCACTCATTAAATATTTAGACTTTCTAATCGTGATCATTTTAAAAAGTCCACCCCCAGAATCTTATAATGACATCCATCGTACATTATTATACAGTGTTGGCAGTGTACTCACGTTACTAGGTACAACCAGGTTTTGGAATGCCTCATAGAGTATTGATGTTGTGCCTGACACATCTTAAAAAAGGTAATGGATCTCTCAGTTGTTATCTTGGACTTAAATTCGTTTTTTTTTTTTTTTTTAAATTACAAAACGCTTTTTGAATGAAAAACAAGTGCTAGAAAATACACTTTTAATGAAAATTGAAATGCTGATTTGCAACATTGTTAGTATTTCTTACTAAAGGGATATGGAAGGTTTCTGGATCTTACTAGGTATATAATATACCTGTGTATGTATTTACTTTTATGTGCTTATTTTATTAAAGGCATATCTAAGTTAGCTGGATTAATATATTTCTGCAATATTTAGGCAAAAAGCATCCTTGATATACTGTATGCAGCACATTTCATAATTCATTGTATTTTTATTATTGTTTAAAAATCCCTCTAATCATTATGTTGACACCCCCAGGGGTGTCTACACAAGCACCTGTACGCCACCAAACAGGATGGAGCCTTTAGGGACTAATTTAATCCATTAGTCACCTGCTATGTCTTCCACAGCACTGATGTCAGCCACAAAGTGACTGCTGACATGTGACCCGCCCGGCTGCTTCCTGTATGGTAATGACACAAGCATGCTCAGCAGCTGCTTAGCTCTGCCAAACAGAGAGAGTAAGAAAAAAAAACAGGGAATGGAAAACCTGCAGGGGTGGTAATCAGGTTTGAATGTGCTGCACAGAGAAAATACAAAGCACCTTCTAACATGGTGTCACACTACATATCCTAGGCTGCACAAACAAGAACCTTAGACTTTGATACAAATGTTTCAGTTGCCTCTGCTTCCTCTTGATTGACCAAAACAATATGGTAATTTAGCCTGGGTTTGGAGGGGGTATTTACTCTAATTTTCAACTGTCAGAAATTACAAGACATTTTGCTAACTTCAAGGTAAGCTTTTAAATGTTTATTATTTTTAATTTTTTTCATGCTAAAAATGTTTGCATATACTACTGATTCTCATCTATTAGACGCATTCATAATTCCGGAAACTTGAATATGCCTTTAATAAGTGGTTATAAGCTCTGTTTGTACTGCCTAAAATCAAACATATACTCCATATAGGGGTATGCTCTCTGCAGCACATGAAGGCATAGCGTCTGTACGGCTGGGTATGCAGAGTAGTACCCTAGCCTATCAGGGGCCACTTGTTGCTGAGATATGGTCACTGATTGGTTAGTATGAGATACTACACAACAAAAACTACAGAGTCTGTTTTCATGAGCTGCAGAAGGCACACCCAAACAAATAATATTTGTTTGATTTTTGGCAGAAAAAAAAATAGATTAGAAGCACTTTTTAATAAAACAAAGTACATAACAATAGATACACAGGTATATTATATATCTAGTAAAATCCAGCAACCTTCCATACCCCTTTAAATTATGTTTTGTGTATGTGAGTGCACAGCACCACGTGAGTTACTGTAACCTATTGAGACTCACTCTAGAGTTATTGGCTGCACCTGACAAACACAAATCTGAGTTTGGAAGAGGGAGGTCCAAGCATTTTGCCTTTATATCGTGTTTTTCACAAGTAAGATTTTTTTTTATTTTGCAGCCCAGTTTTTCAAAATATATGGTAGTTCCATGTCCCTTTAATTGTTTGAACGACTTTTAGAAAAAAAACAACTAACACAAATACATTTATCACAGTAAACAAATTAAACAGTATGTGTGAATATAGAAACAGTAGTATTACTTTGAGTCTGTAAAAAGGAAATAGCAGTGCTCCATACCGTTTAAATAACATCACTCCTTATCCACTAGATAAAATATTGCATAAACAGGTAATTGTTATATGATAAGAGACAATACTTGTCCTGAGAGCTTGCAATCTAAGTTGTATGTTTTAATCAGAGATGAGTATTGAGAATTTATTATGTATACATACTGTATCTATAGCTAGACAGAGAATATGTAGATTGGGATTTTGAAGGGAAGACAGAATTTATGTAGGTGTCCAGTTATAGGTTAAGTTGTAATATTGAATACTTTCTTATGTTCTCGTACAATATGCTGCTTAAATGTTTTTTAGATTTATAATAGTACATCATATGCAGCATTTTTGCCTTGTACTTAACCCTCATTCAGTGCTACGGAATATGTTGGCGCATTACAAATAAAGGTAATAATAATTTTCAAATTCCTCTGTTCTTAAGAGTTGCCCAGTTTTAATCATCTGTGGAAGGTATCAGGTGGTGGTATTGTTGGCCAAAAGTCTAGTTAAATGGAAATGGGAAAAGAAGTAAACAAGAATTAGAAGGGTGTAAGGTGTATAATTAATAACATGTCAGATGTTGAAAATGCATTGCTGGAAAGTAGAAGGAGTAAGCATACATTAGTTGCAGAGAGCTATACTGGTCTATGAAAAGGCTACTATTAATATGAATATTTGTAAAATAATAAATTATAGTGATGTCCAATATGTAGGACTGCATGTGAGTGGATAGGCAGTAAGCATATTATTCAGATTCATCTGTGGTAGGTAATATATAGCATGAGCTTTGGTTATCCTGGTGCCGTCCTCACCAGGAATCTTTTTTGGCCTCACTTTTTCCAGTTACTATTTGTGGCTGTGACCCATCTGCCCCCAAATATAACTTACCACAAAAAGTGGCATAAAATCCCCCCAGTAAATCTTTGGTTAGTTGTACCATATGGCCATGCTTGCAGTATAAAGTGAGATTAGGGGGTGTGAACTGAAAAAGGGCATCAGCCAAACATCCTTGCGAGTGAAGCATCTCTAGACAGCTGCCTAATCTGCTTATTGATAAAACTGGTCTCATTATATTTTGCACACACCGATCTTGCCATGTAAATTTAATTGTAACAAAGAATAAAATAGTAAACTATTAGGAATGTTGTATGTGGGATCCAGTCTTTTTGTGCCACAAGCAACAGAGAAAGCAGTTTTAATGTTTCTAATTAAGTTCAGTTGCAATGTTTTGACGTGAAAGATTTGTGTAATGTGAATGCCATTCTTGTTAAGATGCAGTACATTAACCAAAGATATCTAGCAAGACAATAAAACAATATGGAATAATTACAACCGGGGTGTTTTGTATTATAACAATACCACACACATAATTCATTCCTTGCAGCACTCCCTGGTAATTCATTTCAACCCTGTACAAATGTATTAGTAATGTTCATAAACTCAGCAAACAATAAACGCTAATGACATGTCAGATCTAAATTGCGTTCATGAATGGACGAATTTGGGGAATTATGGTCAATAGTCTATTAGTGTTAAGATGGTACAGCTTTCAAATCAACTTATTGGCTAGATTTACTAAGCTGAAATGTTCTGGTTAGTTGAATGATGAACTTATAATGCCTCAACTCACCTCAGCTAGCTGTATTCATCATTACAACATTGTGAGGTCGGGAGTCATCAATGATTTCTCTAATATCTGACACAAGACTTTCCTTTTAAACTTTGTTTTTCATTTAGAATAGAGAGCTCTCTTTATATAGCAAACATATTATACCTTCAATGCTAGATTTTCAAAGCCCAATGCGAGGTTAAAACTACAAAATCTATCTATAAATATAAAATGAATGTTTTTCTTAATCTAATGTCTAACACTGGGGTGTTAAAGTCATAATAGTTTGATTTTGGTCAACTGAGCTTTCACAGTTATATGACTTCACAACATCATTTTCAGACACATGACTTCAAAAGACAAATATTTTGCACCTCCTTAGGACTTTACAGCCTTATTGAGGAGGGAAATAGGAGACAGAAAGGGGAAATGGGGTGGTACATAGTGGGTAGATGGAAGGACACACGACACTAAAGCTAATACCTCTTCCTCCCATCTCACTATATATTTCCCTCTATCATTTCCACTCACTTTATCCTCTATCTACACTACTCTACTGTTCTCTATATACCCATCCCTTCCAGTCTCCATTACCTCACCCTCTTTTAAGTAACCTTAAAGAAGAAAATCTATTTATTCATCTGCCTTTTCCCCTCCCGGTGTACATTCCTCCACTTCACTATCTACCTCTGTCTTCCTACCTCCTTCTACCTTCACTACCACTCTTTATCTACTTCTCCCCATCTTTGTTATTGACCTCTATTAGCTTCCACCGTTGCTCTCTACCCTGCTCTATCTACCTCACTGCATTCTATGCCACTCTACGCCCTTTCTCTCTCCTTCTCCCCCCTTCTCCATTACTATTAACAATTCCTCTCTACTCTTATTTGTCTCTTCACCCACATGCTCTTCCATATACTTTCTATTTCTTTACTGAATATTAAGTGGCTTCCTCCCTTAAATTTCTCAAGCAGGACTTCACCTTTAATTCGAACTTAAGTGAATTTAGGTCAATGGAGTTTTAATACTGGTTTAGAACAATTGCACTTTGGACCATAATTCCCTAAACTACAAAAGGCACACAAGGACTTAACAAGTAATATATACCACATGTTACAAACTCCAACGTTGAACTCACAGATTTATTATAAATTTTACAGTGATTTGGACATAATGCAACACTTTGATGCACATCTCCCCAAAATGTTGTTTATAATATTTGGAAATCTTGCTGTAGACTAATTAAGAAACAAGGCAATTGTGCTGTGTGTCTTTAACTAGAAATCACTTGTTAAAGATGAATACATTCATAGATGACAATCAAGATGCTGTGAATTTAATGGTACATTGGTATGGTCCATCTTTCATAACTTTAAGTAGTAAAGATCAGTGTAAATACATTTTCACTTAAATATAATTTTGTAATTACAATAAACGGGAAACAAATGCCCTAAAATAGCTGATTTTTCTACCAACTTTCGTCTGGAGCTCCTCCAAAACAGTGGCAGTGTGTGCAATGCATTTCCCGGCAGCTGTGTCATTGATGGACAACTTTGGTGGCAGAGTGTAGGGAAAGATTGGAACAACTCCAGCCTAAAGATGGTGGGAAAACCTGTTATTTGCAGTGTACATTTTATAACAAGATCAACCTTTTTTAATCTCAATAAACTGGAAAGTTTATTATTAAAATGGCCCATTATGGTGGTTCTTTAAGTTGAAGTGCTTAAAAACATGAGAAAAAATTAGTTTTCAGAATGTCTGAATATAAAAATCAATAATTCTAGATTATATCACTGTGGATGCATTTATTCAAAATAATCTTCATTAACATGTATTCGGGGCAAAATAATCAATCCCTAGGTCACTTTGTTGTGCAGATATTGCGCAAAAATAGTAATGATTCTCAAAACATATGTACGAATATACTTCTTTGTGTGACTTTCTCATGCAAGTTTATTTAGGACTATCTACCTCTGTCTTTAAACCTCCTTCTACCTTCACTACCTACTACTCTTTGTCTACTTCTACGGAATTGGACGTTTTATATAATTAGCTTCAGAAGCTACCCACACATTAAGGATCTACTCACACTGGTACAATATCTTATTTTGAAGGAACCATCTTGCAGATATTTGGCTCTGTAGAATAATAACATTCAAATTTTTCTGTGACGAAAATAAATCTGGGCAGCAGATTACAGAGAGTTGGGACTTTTATTAGAAAGAGTATGCTTTAATATTTTTAAAACTCTTTATGCATGACAAAATCTCTGAATCTGAAACAATGTAAAGATCTTCCCATGATAATCGCTAAGATGTGCCAGGACATCGCACCAGTTGAGTTATGGAACCCGCTAGACCAATAGTGGGCAACCTATTTTAAATGAAAGGCCATGGTTCCATGATATCCAGTAGAACAGATAAGAATACGGGTATTTTTGCAATAACAAAATTAACTAAATTGGTATAAAGATGATACAGTACATTACAGAGCACAATGGTTCCTTTATCGGAGCCCCTGAGTCTTCCACTTTTTTAGCCATTTTGTTGGATATACAAAGTGATAAACAGAGGTAAATTACAGAGGAATGGAGAAATAGACTGTGTCAGGAGTTGGTAATCTACTCATTGTATCTAAATGTGGGAATGATGTCCCTATCAAGTGAAGTAAATGAGGCTGCACTGGAAAGCGCCTTAGGACCGTCCATAACTCATCAATGCTCTGGACTGACTGACCGCAGCTGAGTGAGGTCCTGATAGTGCTGCAAAGCTGCATTTTACAGTACTATGCAGCACTAGTTTTTCATGTTAACAATGTCTTTAGTTACATTTAGAACCTGCTCTTTAAAATGTCTGCTAGACATATAGGTTAGTTGCTCATTCCTTTAAGTTTCCACTAATTAAAAACGTATTTGTAAAAAAAGAAGAAAAAAATAATTGGGCTTGCCTAAAACTTCTAAATCAGGGATATGTAACCTTTTTTTGGAATTAAAGGCCACTGTCCTTCTGAAACAATTCATTGAGAACCATGCATTACATCTATGTAAGATTATTTTTTTTTATTTGTCTGATATAGCCCCTTCTTTAAGTTTGGCCATTGAGTGTGATGTTGTCTTTATACACTGGTATAATCCAGTGATACCTCTTCATATTCTAGAGGTACTGATGGCTTCTCCTTGGCAGAAGTTATGCATGTGCTGGCCATAACATAGTGTGAATTGGATCAAGGGCCATACTCATCCTTCGGGCAGATGGTTGGCCATTAAATATTTAAACCGATCACTGGAATTAAACCAATTAATTCCAAATGACACACCAATCTTAATTAATTAGAACACCATTTTGCATGTTTGCATTCATGATATTGAGTAACAGTTTCTCGAGATGTCATGGTTCTGATGCTGACTACTTCTTTAATAGGGTCATATCTGCCAGATATATCATACCATTGCAGAATTTTAAAACATTATGTGCAAGTCACAAATAAATATACATTTTAATACATTTCAAACACTTAATTACACTCACTATCGACAAACTCAACATCATAGTGCCAATACTGGCAGTGTGACCATATGTACCAGGCAGACAGGCATGCCACTGATTGGAATGTGACCAGACACCCTGTGATACCAACAGTTTGTGGGCTCCTCGCTCTACATTCTGAAGGTGACTATAGTTTCTCATTATTGTGCCAATATGTATACTAAATATAGCATTACATCAATCTCAGAGACATCAGACATACACAAGAACAATCCCTTACAAAGCATTGCCAGTTTGCTCTTTGACTATGTATATATTTTTGGGAGATCTGAGTCCATGGTATTATTTGTGCTTTCAATAACGTTCTCTGTAATAAGCACAACTGGTGTCAATATATCAGTAGATTATTTCCAATATTATTTTATGATCAGATCAGATTCGATCCAGTGGATGATCTGATATATTTAATAAGAAGAATATAAGTTTATATCAAAGTGTGCAAATCACTGTCAGTAAAATGCTACATTCTCTTCTGTTGATATTCTATATATACAAAACACAAAGGAATTTATTAAAACACTTCCCTGGTGACCAAACGCCTACTTATGAAGATACCAACATTTGGGATCCGTTAAAATTGTTTAAAATTTAACATTTATTCATTTATATTAAAAGCAGAGGTATATACTTACAATAAGGTCCTCTATTATAAATTCTCCATTATAGTCTAAAGGCTTAATCCTTAAAAATCATACTTGGTCATTGTAAACCCAATAAAATCTGCTTTTAATATATTTAACTAAATGTTATATTTTATATACTTTTAGAGAGAGACCATCCCTTAGTTTAAAGGACCACTGGATTTTAGGAAAGATCTCACGTGTTTGTGTAGGATATCAAAAAATTTAACAATTTTAGCAGCTGCGTAAGCCATGAACAGAAAGACACATTTTACAGAAAATTTTAGTTTTTAAATATTTAGTTTGCTTCTATTTTGTGTGACTTCTGTACTTCCTGATAGATTTGAACCTGAGGAAACGTTTTATCTACTGAATAGTGGTGTCATGGAGGAGGGAGAGGGCATGGGGATTCATAAATCAGTGGATCATCTGGAATTTGACACATGCCCCCTTGCCTGCAAATATTTAAAAGCAGGCGTGTGCATCAATAAATACAAGCATGTCTCTAAATTATTGGTATCTCCAGGGTCCAATAGAGGCATGAAAATGGTGTTTTCTAATAAAACACTAGATTTATGACACACAGTGGTCCTTTAACACCAGCAGAATACAAGATACAACTTCCTGAACAAGTGACCAATATATGTATTTCACAGATTAGGCTGGGTATAGCTTCCAAGCACTCAATCACTGAATTAGTTAACCCCTGTTTTACCAATATTACAAATCTACTGTTATATAAAGATTTTTCGGACATTGGGGAAAATAACCCTTTAGTGCAAAGTTTGTCCCCACCATAAGCACTGCACACATCTTTATTACAAGTACACACTATTATTTTAAGGCTCAGGTTCTTGAATAATTGAATTATTTCATCTCCCTGTTGTATCTTTCTTATTTCATGGTAGAGGTGTGTTTTTTCCAAAAACGTTCAAGCAGAGAAGGGGTTACTTGGTGCAATTTCAGGTATAAAAGAATTTAATAACACAAAATAAAAAAGCACCTAAGGAAGTGAGGGTATTATCACTGGAATTACAGCTTCCCGTGGCCCACATCTCTTTTCACAGCTATGCTCAGACTCGAGAAAATATAAACCGTAGGACGAAACATCTTCTTCTCTGGTTCTATCAAGCCGTCCTCAGCATGTCAAGCACATTACCTTTGAGCAGGTGGCTAAATTAGATCTAGTCTTTTCAAAGCGCAGATGATTTCTCTTGAGTCACAAGAGACTCCTTCTGATCACAATTAAGATTCCAGCAGCGTATGCCATCTACATACTTGCTGTCCTTTTGACTCTTTCATTTCAGTCCAGTGATTAAGCTCTTCATCGCCTGAGCTGTTCAGACCTAAGGATATCCAGCCTATCATTTCTTTGCGTTTCATGCTGCGTTTATTATAGACAGACAATATGAGAGTCACGTCAGAGAGCTGGAACAGTGCTACTTGGAAAATGAAGGTTTCTTTGTACAGCGGGTTCGGTTGTCCCCGACGGATGGAAGTCTTACATTTTGACATTTCCTGCCCCATGGAATTCAGCAGGGTTAACTTTACATAGGTATCTATAAAATGAAAAACATGATTTAGCAACCTAGAACTGGAACGGTTAAAATGTCAAGAAATGCATTAAAAAGAAGTATATGGTGTATACCAGATTTTCTTGAATTTTATGCATTTTTTTATGGTCTAACATTAATAAGCTTTTGAACTATATATGTAAAAATATACATATAGCTGTGAATTTTTAATAATACAGAAAAAAGAGTATTGCAGTATACAATAAAACCCTATTTATTAATTTAATATTTCATTTAGAGTAAAGATGGATCCATTTTTTCACATCAAAAGCAACACCGATTAGATGTTACAAATGTTGCCTTAAAGGGCCACTGTATTCCTAAACGTTCTAGCTTGCACCTTACCAAAATGTTGTATTGTACGTAAAATAAATTATATTAATTTATAGAAATTACCAATAAACAATCACAGAAACAGATAAAAACAATGGATTTGATTCACTCTTTATATCCCAAGTGTAAAAAGAGGAAGAGTACACAAAATATCACAAAGAGCTTGTTAATTGTGCTTTCCAATCACATTGAAAATGATTTACAGTCCGGACCTCCATAGTTTCCTGTTAGGAGAGGGGGAAACAATGCCATTGTATCTCAATTTAATGTAATTTATCTGCACTATAGGCCACTTATTTTTCATACAAAAATATATTTAATTTTTTTTTTAGACTATAGTGGTTTTTTAAGACCAATACAGACACAATAAAAAATATATTAAAAATATATTAAAAAAACAAAATAAATAATATACCCATTTTTTTCTGTTATTTATTTATTTATTTTCTCCACTCATCCTAAGGCATTATCTACCGTAATTAATATTGTTTTTGACTTGAAAAAGATAGGTACATCTCTCCAAAGCTAGATGCTCAAAATAAAACATTAGTACAATAAAAAATATATCAATGCATACTGCATACTGCAATAACCTTTTTTTAAAAATTAAAAAAATATTTTTTTGGGGAAAAAAATCAAATCTACCATATTTTTAAGATATAAGATGCACTGGACACATCTGTGATTTACAGTATATACATTTAATGGAAAAAAGAGCAATGTATATGTGGAATATAAGGAGCAAATGTCATTTTGTTCTAATAAAAAGTGCACCAATATAACAGAAATTTGAGTAATGATTTTAAAGTTTTACTGTACAAGTTCGGTATGAATTAAAGGTATACCTCATAATCCTCTTGCATTTTTTAATCTTTGCAAATAATATAGCATTACTAACACTAAGCAAGCTTTGTCTAGCCACAACACTTGAAGCGTACGTACCACTGAGTTTTTGTAGGATTAGAAGACAACGAGAGGGAATGAGAACAATCAATGTAGAGGAGGAAAAGAACAAAAGTGCGATGATGACATCAAAACAGCTTAGAATGGAATACCAAATATGGAAATCAGAAAGGAAATCTCTGTGTGGATGTGGTTCCTCGCCACAGATCTTTGTGTTTAAGAAATGCAATCTGGAGCCAAATTCACAAGAATGTTTGCAGCCTATAATTTTACTACATTTGTTTTCTATTCAAGTGCTTTTGGAGAGCAGATCAAGTACTAAAGTCTCAATCTGCAGCCAGCCTGAACACATTTGGATTGCTGTCACCTTCCTTGCAATCAACAAAATTAATCCAAAAGATTCCAATAACAACCATTAAATTGTCACTGCTGTGTATCTTGTAACACCCTTTAGATAATGGCTACCATATCTCATAATGTTTGGCAGTGATTATGGGAAGTGGCATCAATTGGCAACAAAATGGTGGAGGTTTATGGGAATCATCAGTGTACCTGTTCTCACGCTATTAAATGTTATAGCAATCCCACTACATAATAAATTCCCAGAATGTGGTCTGGAGACCACCAGTTGTCTTTTAATTCCATCCAAGTGTTCCATGGAAATACTGGCAGTAGTAACACTATGGAAATGGGTTAAAATACACAAAGACATTCTACAAAAGTGCCCAAATGATGTACTTTAATAGTAAATATGTTATACACAACTTAAATCATTAAGTTGTCTTCAAATATCAGATTTGTGGTCTTTGAGGAAAAAGTTTGGGAACCACTGTACTATTTCTGGAAGATTTTTATACAGATCTATCCATTCGGGAACAGTAAATTACATTAAATATAATGTCGTAATAATTAGTATTACAGCTTTATATTAAACGGTGCTAAAAAAACAGCATATTTGCACAATGCACGTCCATTATCACAGTTAAAGGATGGCAGGAACACATTAAAGATTCATTAAGTCGCATATTTATTTATTGATGTTGCTTAGTATAACCATGTAATGGGTATGATAAGCAAAAATGGTCCCCTTTTTCTGCAAACTGTATATATGTCCTGAACCTCTTGGTCGCAAATGCATTAGAGGAGGACTTGCTGGCAATCGGCCATACTCTATTAGCTACTTGCAAATGCCTTAAATTTGGCTTCGGGTGTTTTTTTTTAAATAAATGTTTATATGCATTCTATTGACTTAAAAATTCATTAGTGCCAATAAGTAATATTTGCCAAATATATAGCAATATTAAGAGTGATTTTAAGTGTGTATACATTTACGAATTGGGCAATTGAATCGGGCCCAGTGTATGTTCCTTGCACCACAAACACAGATGACCAATAAGAGCAGGTTAACTTGGTCTATCAACTCCTCCGGCTGTCAGTAGCATTTCAGTGAAACCGGTCAAGTGACCATGTTATCACTTTTTTTCCAGCTCCTCTGAGAGAGGAATTAGAAAATGTAGAATAATAGCGAGTAACATTTATGTTAATTCGGCATGAAATTGTCTATGACAATGAAGTAAAGAGTGCAGCTCCCTCTGCCACATCATCAAAATTACATTTAGATTTCTGAATAATTATTAAAATAAAACAAATATACAACATTGTTTATGTACTAGCCTAATCTAAAACAACATGGCATCTCAAACTTGACAGGTCCACTTTAATCCATGAAGTTATCTTTTGTCATATTACACTGCAATACATAATTTCCATTTAAGGCACTCTGACGGAGCAGCATTATTGGTTTAAATGTTAATAGGACTATGAAATTAATATTTTATAAATAGATTATTGCAGATCTAAGTTTTGAAAGATTCTGTGGAGCATATACCAACATCCATTCACAGAGATCACATTCTGATTATAATCCAATTTGGTGGCCACAGATATCTTTGAGAGGAAAAAAGACAAGACAAAACAATATGGTGGACAGCTTTACTGCTGGCAAGTTTTCTTCTGCATGATAAAGACAACATCCAAGTTAGCCTCTACAGAACTCACCTCGAATTATATAAACCTGTCCACCTATCAAGTGTTTTAGACAACAGAACAGTCCGTCTGACAACAGAGGGTGGGAAGCAGAAAAAGAAATAATGACAATAGTTGGGTAAGAGAGGGTTAAAGGTTAGCGTTCAACTCCTTCAGTACTTAAAGGAAAGTTGACAGTAGAAAAATACTTAGTTTGTTATCTTCAAACTTCAATTTTCCTAATTCAACATAATAGTTTTACTCAAAATTGGCAGTTTTACTTGGCTGCACTAGAATAATGAGATGAGAGGAAGGGAAGAAGTGGGAGGAGAGGTGACAGTGACAGAGAGAAGGAGGAGAAGTGACAGGGAAAGACAGAAAGAGACAAGAGCAGAAAGAAAGACAAAGGAAGGCAAGCACAAAGAGAATGAGGAGAGAAGACAGAAAATGAGGAGAGAGAGCAGTGATATAGAGAAGGGGAAGTGGAGACAGACAGAAAGGTAAAGAGGAGATGTAAAGAAGGAGATGGATAGGAAAGAGAAGAGAAGACAGAGACAGAAAGAAGAAGAGGAGACAGTGACAGAGAGGAGAAAAGGAGAAAGGAAAAGAAAGAAAGAGAACAGGGTGTATGGATATCGAGAAGGAGAAGAAGGGAGAGGGACTGAAAGAAGAAGAAAAGGAGCTAGGGATAGAGAGAAGTAGAAAACAAGATATGTTGAGAGAATGAGAAGAGGGTAAAGGAACAGAAAAAGGAGGAGTGGCAGTGAAAGGTAGATGGAGAGCAATGGTGATAGAGAGAAGGCGTTGAGGTCTTGGACTAGAGGAGAAGGAACAGAGATAAGGGGAAGAGAGGACAGCTGGAATGAAATGGGGGCATTAAAATAAAGGAATAGAAGTGGACAAGAAGAGCAAATTGTTGCTTACAAACAAACAAAAAAATAAACAAACTTGTAAACTGGAAATACGTAACACAAGACATTTCTTCCAGCTGCAATAAAGTTGTGGATGCTCACACACAGAGGTCATTTCATAGGAGAATGTGGGAGTGGTGCTGGCTAGAAGTTAGACATGGATAGCTCAGACAGCCACACAAGCTGCTGGCACACAGACATGGGAGATATGTTAATTGACCATTGGTAGATCAGAGCCACCAATATTACACACCTCGACCAGATCATGGTAAGAGGAATTTCGATTTAAAATAAATTGTGCCAACTTTCCTTTAAGGAAACCTCTATAACAACAAAGGCTGATTTGCTACTGAAAGAGTTAAGAAGGAAAATACCTTTTTACTAATACCATTTCACATCAGTTAGAAAATTCAAAGGGAAGGTTTGTGAGTAAAGTTGAATGAAGTGAACATGTGACAAATCTAAA
The DNA here is from genome assembly GCA_027410445.1 of Discoglossus pictus. NCBI lineage: Eukaryota > Metazoa > Chordata > Amphibia > Anura > Alytidae > Discoglossus > Discoglossus pictus. Next base: position 41,315,371 of record CM050165.1, read on the forward strand.
AGTAATATTGATTATTTCCATAGAATAAATTCAATATGTATTCATCCATCGCATGGAATTTATACAGAATACATTTTGTCCAATTTCAAAAGACACCAATAGGAATGGTTCACCAAAAATAAATTGTATTGGAAAAGGGGAAGTTTAAGGAATTGAAAGCCTTGGTTCATAGAGCAATCTGCTACATCAAACCTGACTAAATTATACTCAAAGAGCAATATTATAATTGGCATTTGCGTTTTACTACAAATACTCAAAGGACCATTGAAATTTAATTTTTATAGAACGCTCTCTTAAAGAACTAGAATTGAGAATGGGCAATATGTTTTTGCTAAAAACAGCCATTAAAGGGTCACTGAAGACATTAAAGGGTCATTTACCTCACTATCAGTGCTCTTCATATTGTGAAAGAACACAAGATACTATGTTATAATGATCTATTTTATTTTTACTTATACTAATAATAGCTACAAATCTGCAGTCTTACAGTGCATTGCAAAAATATTCACCCCCCCTTGACTTTTTACCTATTTTGTTACATTACAGCCTTAAGTTCAATGTTTTGTTAATCTGAATTCTATGTGATGGATCAGAACACAATTGTGTAAGTTGGTGAAGTGAAATGAGAAAAATATATACATAAAACAATTTTTTAAAAATAGAAAACAGAAAATTGGCATGTGCGTATGTATTCATCCCCTTTGTTATGAAGCCCATAGAAAGCTCTGGTGCAACCAATTACCCTCAGAGGTCACATAATTAGTGAAATGATGTCCACCTGTGTGCAATCTAAGTGTCACATGATCTGTCATTACATACACACACCATTTTTGAAAGGCCCCAGAGGCTGCAACACCTAAGCAAGACGCACCACTAACCAAACACTGCCATGAAGACAAAGGAACTCTCCAAACTAGTAAGGGACAATGTTGTTGAGAAGTGCAAGTCAGGGTTAAGTTATAAAAAAATATCCAAATCTTTGATGATCCCCAGGAGCACCATCAAATCTATCATAACCAAATGGAAAGAACATGGCACAACAGCAAACCTGCCAAGAGACGGCCGCCCACCAAAACTAACGGACCAGGCAAAGAGGGCATTAATCAGAGAGGCAGCACAGAGACCTAAGGTAACCCTGGAGGAGCTGCACAGCAGAGATTGGAGTATCTGTACACAGGACGACAATAAGCCGTACGCTCCACAGAGTTGGGCTTTATGGCAAAGTGGCCAGAAGAAAGCCATTACTTTCATCAAAAAACAAAATGGCACGTTTTGAGTTTGTGAAAAGGGCATGTGGGAGACTCCCAAAATGTATGGAGGAAGGTGCTCTGGTCTGATGAGACTAAAATTGAACTTTTCGGCCATCAAAGAAAACGCTATGTCTGGCGCAAACCCAACACATCACATCACCCAAAGAACACCATCCCCACAGTGAAACATGGTTTAAGCACCCGGGACTGGGAAAATAGTCAGAGTTGAAGGAAAGATGGATGGTGCTAAATACAGGGATATTCTTGAGCAAAATCTGTACCACTCTATGCGTGATTTGAGGCTAGGACGGAGGTTCACCTTCCAGCAGGACAATGACCCCAAACACACTGCTAAAGCAACACTTGAGTGGTTTAAGGGGAAACACGTAAATGTGTTGGAATGGCCTAGTCAAAGCCCAGATCTCAATCCAATAGAAAATCTGTGGTCAGACTTAAAGATTGGTGTTCACAAGCGCAAACCATACAACTTGAAGGAACTGGAGCAGTTTTGCAAGGAGGAATGGGCAAAAATCCCAGTGGTAAGATGTGGCAAGCTCATAGAGACTTATCCAAAGCGACTTGGAGCTGTGATTGCCGCAAAAGGTGGCTCTACAAAGTATTGACTTTAGGGGATGAATAGTTATGCACATTGACTTTTTCTGTTATTTTGCCCTATTTGTTGTTTGCTTCACAATAAAAAAAAAAAACATCTGCAAAGTTGTGGCATGTTCTGTAAATTACATGATGCAAATCCTCAAACAATCCATTTTAATTGCAGCTTGTAAGGCAACAAAACATGAAAAATGCCAAGGGGGGTGAATACTTTTGCAAGGCACTGTATGTATATATTATGTCCATATACGTCTCTATTTGTGTTCTATCACATTAAAAATAAATTATGTTTTGGTGCAACTTGCCCTTTAGTTTTAATTTTTAAATGATGCATATGGCTTGAGACAAGATATACTAAAGTGTGAAGATCAGAAAAATTGTGAAGAATATTTCCAGTTCTGTGTTATCCTATTAGGTATAACTAGGTGGTGCGGCCGAGATTTAAGTACATTTCTTGTAAGTGTAAAGTTTATCATCTGTCACTATCATAACCTTGTTTGGAGAGTTCCTTGATCTTCATGGCAGTGTTTGGTTAGTGGTGCCTCTTGCTTAGGTGTTGCAGCCTCTGGGGCCTTTCAAAAAAGGTGTGTATATGTAATGACAGATCATGTGACACTTAGATTGCACACAGGTGGACATCATTTCACTAATTATGTGACTTCTGAAGGTAATTGGTTGCACCAGAGCTTTTTATGGGCTTCATAACAAAGGGGATGAATACATACGCACATGCTAAGTTTCTATTTTCTATTTCTAAAAAATTGTTTTATGTTTATATTTTTCTCATTTCACTTCACCAACTTAGACTATTGTGTTCTGATCCATCACATAAAATTCAGATTAACAAAACATTGAAGATAAGGATAATGTAACAAAATAGGTAAAAAGTCAAGGGGGTGAATAATTTTGCAAGGCAATGGAAAAGTTATGAAACATAACTGGTTTTCCAGTAGAAAAAAAAATGATGTGTTCCATATTTGTCACTGACACTGAATTGTCACTTTGTTCTGTGGTCTAACTGGCTCAAAAGATCAGATTACATCTGTAATTCTAAACACCAACAATTCACATATATCTCATAGTATACTATTAAAGGTATATATAAGTTTCCTGGGCTTCAAATGTTTGGTAAGAAACAGGCAGTGATTATCAGAAAAAGATGTGTTATATAGAAACGGTCAGTGTATTACAAAGTTATAGGCAGGAAAGTAAAATCCAACGTTGCACACCCACAGGGAGCTTACATAACCAAGTATACAGAGTATGGCAACCAGGTACAGAGTTTGACCTTTCAAAGTAAGTAACCGCTGCAGCATGGAATCACATGGTTGGGCAGGGTATAAGCTCACAGAATAATCAGACCTCAAGGATAGAGAGATATATAGACTACATATCCCAGGCTGCTTTGCAATACAGGAACCCCAGAGTATGATACAAATATATCAGATAACCTCTGCTTTCTACTGATTGGCCAAAACAAATTATGAATTGTATGCTAATCTAATGCTAATTTAATGCCTCAGCTTGCAAACTAAAAAGATTTAGCAAACATGAGGATGAGTTTGTAAATGTTTATTTTGGTATTCTTTCATGCAAAAAAAATGTTTGCATACGCTACTGATTCTCCTCTATCAGATGTATTCATAATCCAGGAAACTTAGATATGCCTTTAAGAATCTTAACATTAGAACTAAATAGTGGAGTAAGTCCCAGAAGGATAAACCTCCCACTTAGATTGACAAGCAGTCCATGATAAAAGTGCCAAATGACACAAACAGAGCCAGCTACAACTAAATGTTGTTAGTTTTTTATATACTTTGCAAATATGTAAAAAAAAAAAAAATCCCAAACCATAATCATTCTTTAAGGATTTTGAAAAAGAAACAATTTCTACCAAATATCATCAGTTTAAATGAATCAAGGACCAGTTTATATTTCCCTTTTACATCAGAATAACAATGCTAAGCAAATGACACAATCCAAGCACTGGTTTTGCACAGTAACATACACCCATTCAGAGCATCTGCTGCCACTGGCAGGATCTCATATTAAATTCTCTAGTTTTATGGATGTGTCTAGCTAGAATTAGGCTGAATTCCTCCGAGCACATACTCTCATTAAGTCCTAGAAAAAACAAAAAGGGTTTTACTCACTGGGCGGTCTGTTGGCTGACAGGTTTTTGAAGTGGCTGCCTTTTATCACTTCTGCCGAGAGTCTTCCAGTGGTGGCATTATAAAGAAGGCCGATTAGGATTTCGGGAGCTGATCCATGGACCAGTGACTGACAGGAGGACGTGCTTTCTGTGCATGACATTTCCGACATGCTCATTTGGGAATCACATCCCTGAAAGCATAAAGAAAGCTCATCACCAAAATAAATACAGGAATAAAAAATAATTAGATCAAGAACCTATAAAAACAATAAAATGCAACATAGGGCTCTTGTAGTGATCTATGATGTTTTGTGCGTTGTGCTATAAAAGCTCTCTTTACATCTAACATATAATAAATAAAACTAGTTACCCCTTAAACCCAGTGACACTTTTTTGGCTTCAATTTTAACATTTGATTATGTGCCAACTGTAAAACTGCCTGCGTTAGGGAAGAATATTATATGCATGTGTAATAAACGTAAACCCTCAAGCTAAAACATTCCTGATTTGCTCAGTATGAATTAAAAAGTAAACCACATTTGTAGCAATTTATAGGATAACTGACTAAGCAAGTTCATTATTATTGGTTGTTCTGTGTCTGAGTTTTTTAGATGTGAAGCTCTAACTTCTGAAACATAAAGATTTCATCTTAAAGAGACATTAAGTTAATTCTAAGGAACACTGAAGTGTATATGCATTAACCACCTGAGCGGTAATCCTGAGCATGGCTCGGGGTTAATTATCAGTACCTAATGCGGCAACCCAGAGCCACACACTTTGATCAGTCCGACGCCTACATCCGTCTTCCGGGCTCCCTTCCCTGCAAGCGTAGGCGACGCAAGGGGCGGAACAAGGCGGTCTGGCAGCATGTACCGCTTTAACACTCGGGTGCACTGACACGGCCAGACCACCAGGGAAGTTAAACAACCTTTTGTATACTAAAAAATCTTTATTATGATGCATATATTTATTTCTTTATGGCTCAATTAGGAAATTTGTGATAATACAAGGATACATCCTAATGGCACCACTAATACAAATCTGCATACCTTACCACAAATTAGCATACTGAGAATTATTTTAGCATATTCAGCCAACAGAAAGACAACAATGTATATCTCAAAAATGATTGAGGTTAGAAGAAAGGCTAGTATAAAGCCAAAAGAACAGACAACACCTAAGTAGGATTATCCTATAGGCCTGGTAACCTACCCAGAGGGCAGCCTCTTTTAGCTCACTTGTGATAACATGATCGGGGCCTCCAGATGTGGACTCCTTGCTCACTGTGACTTAGTGAGTACAGCTGCATCTGGGGTTTGTTGTTTCTCCTGTTCATGGTAGAATTGCCCAGTATTTTGGGGCTGGATCACTCAGACTGATCTACTACAGGATATTTCTTCCTGTGGAGGGCACCAGTGAGCTAAAAGAGGCTGCTCTCTGAATAACCAGACCTAAAGGACAAATCTACTTCAGGTATTGTACGTTCTGAGATTGAGCACCTCTGACTGTTTTTGTTTAGTATAAAGCTTTGACAGTTTATATTTCCTTTAAAAAGAACCAAACCTGGTTTGGATTTTATAGCAGAGGCTCAGTTAGGTTTTATAGAACCATAGGACCATTCAGGTTTGGGCATCTCCCACACATAAGTTATCCCTCCTTTTTAACCTTGATACACCCCCATCCTAAGATTATGGTATTACCACAAATATATGCCCTCCCTAGTCCGAGGTTGGCACTGCACACTGGTAATTGCGGTAACCTGCTGCCCCATGAAAATATTCTGCCCTTGGCATGGGCCTTGTGGATTTATTCAAAATTACACCAATGGTGGGCAGAATCATTTTAATGAGGCAGTTCATTTATTGGAGGTATATCTGTTCAGGAGTATAATAGTATGATATTGTATTATTTAACTACAACACAGTACATTTAAAAAGCACTGACATTATATGTTGTGGCATTTGTTGTATTATTGTAATATACATTTTGAAATATGACTATATTGTGTCATGAATGGAATATCTTGAATTAAAAAAATAAATCTACATTTTGAGTGAACTGCTATAAATAACCAACCACGTTTTAACATTACATATCTAATATTAATAATTGAATACGCTTTATATTATGCCTATAATAGATCAGGATCTAAGTTAAGAAATAACATTTATCCTATAATGTTCCATTGTACTGGAATGTTTATATGTACCTACTGTTAAAGGACCACATAATTCAGCACAATTTAGACCACATTACAGTACAGATCTCCTAAAAACATGTTGAAATACTTTAAATACATTTTCAAGATATCAAATCAAATCTGTGTTTACATGTGTCACTGACTGACCCCAACCAGACCCACAGCTACAACTCCTTGTGGAGAGCAAAATAAATAATAGATTAACCCTTACTAAATCCATCTGTGCAAAGCATGCTGGAATCACCAAAACAGGTCAATTATGGGTTAACTGATCAGTGAATTCCTGAGTGCAGGGAAAAACTGCTATCATTCACTGTATTTATTGTGATAAACTTTGTTATGTAAGCAGACTTAAAACATTAGATATTTTTAGCCGTTATTAGTGTAAATAAAAAAATAGATAATTTTAACATACAAATTATCTTGCGTTTTTCTAGAAGAGCACTTAGAGTGACGTAAAGGGCCCTTTAATTAGCAATACTGGCATAGACGCCTCACCAACATAAGCCTGCAAATGGCCACAATGCATGTTAAATTATATTCAAGGCAAGATATTAAAGGAGAGATAATAAAGGGTCAATTTGTAAAATAATTCTGGGAATATAGAAGGAAACCAAAAAGTATTTTCTATATTTCAGGTAAATAATACATTTTGTCTAGATGACAAATAAACACTTGCACTGTACGACTGCTGAACAGCAATAACCACACGGTTATTTTGATTTCTTTAGCCACTGATGGAATAAAGGAAAATGTGATGAATAATTGAAATAAAAAACAGCCATATCTCAAATAGGAAATTATAGAATCTCATAGAATATATTCAGGATATATCTAGTGTAACAATATAAGTGAGAATCGGCATGGTTAGATGAGGGATAGGTCATGTCAAACAAATCTAATTAGTCTCCATGAGGAAGTAAGTAAGAACTTAGCCCAAGGCAATGCAGGAGATGTGGTCTATTTATATTTTACATCAGGTTTTGCTACAGTGTCACATAGGAGATTACTGTATAAAGTAAAGGAATTCAGATAAGTGATAAACATTAACACTTGGATAAATGATGGGGACAGGGAGTTGTTATAAATGGAATATATTCACATTGCACTAAAGTGATAAGGGACTAAATCATCATTACCCGGTCTATTTATACTTAATGTGTTTATTTAAGGACAAATGATATCCCATATAGTTTTTAAATAGGCACAATAATGTGGCAAAATGATTCAGAATGTAAAAAAACATAATTAATGGATTAACTATTTAATTATGCTTTAGACGTAATATTGTTTTTCCACATCTGCCAAAGACTTTGTTTCTGTGCAAAGATTGACAGTCATTACTAAAAAAGGATGCAAAATTAAAAAAATATATTCCCCAAGCCTCCCCATTCTTGCATTAAGATTGCTCAGCCTCATAGAGAAAATGGTACCAACCTTCAACAGAACTCTTTGCAAACTATGGGCCCTATGTAAATCCAGAATATCCCAGTTTACACCATGTCTGTGGCCAAAGTAAATCCCGCTAGCGATGTTAATCACTCATCCAGGAAAACTTGCGAGTGGCAGCAGAAAACAGTAGTTAAAAATTACGACAAACTTTTCCACTTATTTTTGCACTGACAATAGATTACAAATTACTCCATTACACTTTTACACCAAAATCGTATTCTAATGAGAATTTATGGATCACACACAAGTCAGGAAAGTGCCCTAACTACAACAAACTGAAGAAAATATTACGGGGATTAAAGACCACTCGCAAATGACATTAAGATCATTGCTGAGTGCCGCAGTAGCGGTTAAAGAGACAGTATAGCACCAACAAACATATAAAATATATGCAATTTCAACTTTATTTGACACTTAACAGTCCAATATAGACCTGTGTAATTACAAAAATATGATATTGTATTATTTTGTCTGTTTCATTACACAACATCTCGGGTAACACACTAAACAGTACCCAAGGGGTTAATATTTATCAGGAAACCACATTGCATAGGAACAAATGCTCAAATGCACTGTGTATACACAGTACATATAATACTGTATATAAATATATACACAAAATACACTTTTATATGTATATTGAATCTATAAATACAACTGCTACATCTATTTAACATTTTTTTTAAATTACAAAATAAAAAAATAAATTAGGATCTGGATGAATACATATAACAAATTCCAATGTATCTGTTTTAGACACTTTCTTGTGGATCCAAGTTGCCTTTCTATACTCTTTCATCTGCTGTATTTTTACTTAAAGGCATATGAAAGTGTCATGGATTAATACATTTCTGCACTCTATAGGCAAAAAGCAGCCAATATGTATGCAGCACATCTCATAAAACATTTTATTTTTATTAATATCTAAATAATCCATCTAATGATTATGTTGACACCTCCAGGAGGTGTCCACACAGGCATCTGACCCCCCCCCCCCCCCCTAATCAGCATGCAGCATCAGGGGAGCAATATTAACCCACTATTTACCTGTTGTTGCTTGCTCAGCCAAGCTCCTTGCAGATTCCTGTCTCTATGGCAACAGCAATACATAGCACATATCAGTGATACACTACATATCCCAGGCTGCTTTGCACCACAAACAGGAACTCAGAGTTAATTAAAAAACGTCAGCTAACCTGATTGGCCAAAACAGATCATTTTAAATGTTATGCTAATTTGGCCTGGGTGTAGGAGCCAAAAAGAATGTGAGGGGGATACTGCATATAGTATAAAAATACCACAAAGCTGCTTCTCTACACATAAACGCACACATTGAAAAATCTGGGGGGGGAATTATCAGCCTGGTTTGGAGGGTGTTAATTGTAATGTTCAACTGTCAGAATTTAAAAGAGATTTTGCTGACTTCAGTGTAAGTGGTTAAATGTTTATTTTGGGATTTTTTCATGCAAAACATACACTACTAATTCTCCTCTATCAGATACATTCATAATCCAGCAAATTTGCATATCCCTTTAAGCTTTCCACTTAAAAGAAGTAGAGAAAAATAGGCAGAGAGGAATGGAAAAAAATGGCAGACAGAGACAAAAATAGTGACCAAAAAACGAAATACAGGTAGAGATACAGGATGAGACATTGAGACATAAAGAGTGAGGTGAGTAGTCAAGCAGAATAATGAGAGATATACAAGAAGAAGAAAATAGAGCAGTGCTGTTCAACTTCTCTTTTGGGGTCCACGTTTTTACCAGCAATAAAATAATTAAAAAAAATATATGTAAATATATGATTAAATAAATGTATACATTTTGAATTAAATATCTAAAAATGTTGGAATTTATACATGATGACCAAAGTGTTAAAGCTGTACCAAGTTTTTATCTTAATAATGTTAGGTTTGTGAGAAGATTCACTCTGGCAGATGGTGGGCCATTTGGCCCACAGGGCATCATTTGTACAGCACTGAGATAGGGAGTTACACCAGGGATACCGAAAGACAGTCAGTTATAGAGATTAAGGTCTTGTAGAGCTAAAGGTGCAGAAATAAATAGATTGTGTCTAAGGTCATTGAGTGACCCGTGACTGCCAAGATCCATTGAGCCATCCAGCATCTCCAACACTGTGTAGGGATTACCAAGTGTAGCAATTAGTTTCAGTTACCAGCAATTCCAAGATCTCTATGGGATGCAGGGAGTAATGAATCCCAAGCATGACAGCTATTGCTTTCTAAAGAGGTATTGCTTCTCTCAAGCTCAACTCCTTGTTATATACTGACTCTTCACTTCCAATTAAAATGCTTCTATTTAACCAATGTAATGAATTTTTTTAGTGACTAAAAGGGATATTACATTACATCCGCTCAACTTCCAAAATGGTGTATATCTGATTAAGTCAATGGATTTACATTTTAATGGGTAGCAGTGTACCTCAGTCTGCCATACAATGCCAGAAAATATGCACAGAAATATCAATATAGAATGATAGTTCTGACTTTAAGTATACCTGACCCCTTCAGATATTATATATATAAATACATATATATATATATATATATATATACAGTTGTGCTCAAAAGTTTGCTTAATCTGGAGGAAATTGTGAAATTTGGCCATTTATTTAGAAAATATGACTGATCATGCAAAAAAATGTCTTTTATTGAAGCATAGTGAGCATATGAAGCCATTTGTCACGCAGTTGTTTGGCTCCTTTTTAAATCATAATGATAACAGAAATATATATAAAAAAAATGAAATATATACTGTATATATATATACATATAGAGAGAGAGAGAGAGAGAGAGAGAGAGAGAGTAAAACCCCTGTTATCCGGCACCTATGGGCACTCCCTAAAACTGTAGTTGCCGGTTAATCGGGAGTCCCCGAACTTAAGGGTCTAAACGACCCTTAACACCCCCCCACCCCACCAAAACCCTCAAAATGCCTTTAAAAAGGCATTAGCACCTAAACTGGGCCATTTAGGGCCCAAAAAAAAGTAATTAGAAAAAAAGTTAGCTTTTTTTTTGGCAGTCTCGAACTGACGGATAGTGCCGGTTATGCCGATTTAGCGGGAGTTTTTTGAAAATGGGGGATTGATGCCGGTGCCGGTTGCTTGAGAGTACGGGTTAGATGAGTGCCGGTTAACCGGGATTCTACTATATATATATATATATATTCATTCATTCACATATCTATGTGCGTATGTATAATAATCCTGAACATAGCAAGGGTGAAGCAGTCTTGGTGTCTGTATCTGAATGGGTCTAAGACAGGTTACAATCAAGACGGAGCCAATAGAACAAAGAAAATATACTGAACATATAAGTATATTGATGGGTAGAAAGCAGGCCCAGGGCAATATCTATGTCATGGGGGAAACATACAGGTGGTCCCCAGGTTACAGACAACTCGACTTACATACAACCTGTACTCCCAAGGCTTTTTGTTTTTTGAGTTTATTGTTTGTTTGAATTAAATGAAAGAGCACAATAGCTCCTGTACATTATTATTACAGTACAGGGGTATTAGTTAGCATTACACTTTATTATTATCATTACCACATATGAGCCATTATAGTATTATTATTATTTATCAGGAATCCGAGTTACATACAAATCCAATTGAGATACATTCTCAGGAACTTATCTTGTCCTTGTTTATCTTACGGTAGACAACTGAGTGCAGTGCAGTGCTAGAGAATTATTTTAGCATTTGATGGAGAAGTTGGAATCATGGACCACAGGGATATTTAAACAATATAATCAGGAATAATGAGGGATGTGCATTTTGGGGGTCTTTTGGCTGCCATCTTCCTCTCCGCACCAGTTCCTGACACCAACTGACTGGTGGGAGTGTGGCTAAACTCCACAACTGTCACAGACACAGTTCACGGGCGATGCCATGACTCATAGACAAGCGCCAACTGAGAGACGTTAGTCACCATGGCGACCTGGCATTTGTCCAGCAGTGTTGGAGACATTAGCCTCCATAACACTGCATAATAGCAGGCAGCAGCCTCAAAGGTTAACACGAAATTATCATGCACAGAAAGGGGAAAGATGCTACAGAAGACATAATCATTTTGGTACTGCAAAAAAGCACTGACATGAATATGAATGAACTTTGTAGTGGAGGTAATGACACCATTTTATTTTCTGATCGGTTTATGTCTGCTACGGTCTCAGTGCTATTGTTTTTTTTTGTAAGATTTGGCTGCCATATTCCCATTGTAGAACCTTCCTCTCTGTATTCAAAGTCTTCTCCCACCTCAGAAGAAACAAATATGGTAACTCTATTTACATCAGGTCTTGTTATCAACACCTCACCCAATGTTTCCTTTGTTGTGATATAACAGTGTTTAGATCTATGAGTGGAGACTTCTTGTATTTGTATGTCCCCACTCATAATTCCTAGATTGGAATGGATGGGACTTTTGGTCTAGGGATCCATTCAGTAATGACCCCAGTAGGACTAGTGGAAACTGTCTCCCTGTGGATGTTGAATCATGAAGGATGGTGGTAGTACCTCCCCAGGAAAGACCAGTCTTCCATCTGAGGTCTCTGGCCTGAAGACAAAGGAAAGAGTCTCCTAGCTACAGGTAGAGAAGGTGAAGGTGGACCTTATGGTTATTGTATTTAGAACAAGGCAATAAAGGTCCTCAGGCCCTCAAGATGGTGAAACCAAAGACCTATCCTATCCGACCCAGCTAAGCCTTTGATCTTTCAAGACTGTAAATGTTACAATCACAAATCGCTATTCAATTGCTACAATTCCTCAAGCCCGCAAATGTTTTCACACCCGTAAATGGCATATATAGAAGAAAACGAGTACCAGGTAGAACTCATAAGGGGGTTAAATACCTGTTTACATGATGACGGTCTCATTTACTATTGGCTGTTTCTAAATCTGTAATTATGGCCTTGCTTAATTGATCATGATCATGCTCTGAAATGCTATTTACAGGTGCATGGTTTACGGTTTGCAATTGAATAGGGGCCATAGGGTGCTCACCAGAGTACAGCGCACTCTTCACAATAATTGCAATCCTGTTACCACTGAAAATGTGCTGCCCTAGGCCTGGGGTCTGTTTTCCAAGACAAAATACATCCATGCCTTAAAGGACCACCGCAGTTCAAGAAACAAAGACATTTGTTTGTCAAGTATGTAGAAAATAACAATGCGCCTCATCCAGTTGCTGCAAATTTCAGCTCAGAGTTCACAAGAGGTATTCGTAGGCACATTTGCTATTCAATTGGTTTTTTTTTTGTGAGCTCCGATCGGGTTCCGATTTTCGGCAGTCCGAAAATGGCGGCCGTGCGACCGTGATGCGGGGGTCCCAATTGGGACCCCCACAGGATACCCACATTAACCCCATGCTGGGGTCCCGATAAGGACCTCCGCAGTGACCCCCGCTGCATTTAATAATTTCCCACTGCGGGGCCTTAAAGGGCCCGCTGCACACACATTGTTGCCCCCATGCCGTGGCAGTACTGTAAGTAAACCCGCAGAAATAACATAAACCCCCCCAATGCTGGGGTCCCCATTGGGACCCCTGCAGTGTCCCTACATTAACCCTTGTAATGGGGGATCGGGGCCCCCGCTGCATTTAAAATATCAAATTTCCCGCCGCAGGTCCTGAAAGGACCTTAAAGGATCGGTGCTACAATAAATATTAACCCTATCACTCATAGGGCTCTGTCTAGAGCCCCATGAGCTCCTAATTAACCACATAATTCATGGGCTATATAAAGGCGCCCCATGAGCCCCTAATTAACCCCATCACTCATGGGGCTCTATACAGAGCCCCATGAGCCTCAAATTACCCCATTACTCATGGGGTTCTATACAGAGCCCCATGGGCCCCTAATTAACCACATCACTCATGAGGCTTTATACAGAGACCCATGAGCCTCAAATTAACCCATCACTCATGAGGCTCTATACAGAGCTCCATGAGCCCCTAATTAACCCCATCACTCATGGGGCTCTATACAGAGCCTCATGAGCCTCACATCAACCCCATCACTCATGTGACTCTTTACAGAGCCCCATGAGCCCCTAATTAACCCCATCGCTCATGGGACTCTATACAGAGCCCCATGAGTCCCCAATTTACCCTATCAGTCATGGGGCTTTACACAGAGCCCCATGAGCCTCAAATTAACCCCATCACTAATGGGGCTCTATACAGAGCCCCATGAGCCCCTAATTAACCCCATCACTTGTGGGGGTCTATACAGACCCCCATAAGCCTCTATCTAACCCCTTTACTTATGGGGCTCTATACAGACCCCCAAAAGTCTCTAATTAACCCTTTCAGTCCCATAAGGGTCTATACAGATCCTCAGGGGCCCACAATTAAACCCCAATATTAACACAATAAGTGCCATGAGGCATGTCCAGGACCTTCATGACACTAAGTCTAAGCACTACCCTACATTACACTATTAGCCATCCCAATAAACCAATAAATCTAAATTAACCCCATCTAAGTAATAACCCCCACCAAAGTAATAAACCCCCCTCTAACTAATTAACCCCAGCTAAGTAATTAACCCTATTTAAACTTCACCATACCTAATTAACACTATCACTAATCACTTAACCCCATCTAGACCTATTTAACCCCATCTAGTCATATGTAACCCTATCTAGTCATATTTAACCTCATCTATACCTATTTAACCCCATCTACTCCTATTTAACCCCATCTAGTCCTATGTAACCCCATCTAGTCCTATTTAACCCTAACTGTACCTATTTAACCCTATGTTGACCCAGTAACCCTATCTAGGCCTATTTAACCCCATCTCTTATGGGGATTTATACAGACCCCCATGAGCCCCTATTTAACCCCATAATTTCAAATTCCCTACTGTGGGGCCTTATAGGGCCCTTGACACACACATTGTTGCCCTATGCCATGGCAGTACTGTAAGTACCCCTGCAGAAATAACATTACCCCCCCCCCCCCAATGCTGGGAGTCGGGACCCCCACTGCATTTAAAGATTTAAAATTCCCCACCACGGGTCCTTAAAGGGCCTGCGGTACACAAATAGTTAAGGCTGGCCGCGGAGCTACTGTAAGTAGCCCACCTCCCTGCCCCGGCACCTAAAATTACCCCCCCCCCCATTGGGGCCCCTGGTGGTTCCTCACATTAACCTTTGCAGCGGGGGTCCTGATAGGGACCCCCGCTGCATTTAAAATATCAAATTTCCCGCCACAGGTCCTGAAAGGACATTAAAGGTCCTTAAAGGACCGGTGCTACAATAAATATTAATGCCATCACTCATTGGGCTCTGTTTAGAGCCCCATGAGCCTCAAATTACCCCATTACTCATGGGGTTCTATACAGAGCCCCATGGGCCCCTAATTAACCACATCACTCATGGGGCTTTATACAGAGACCCATGAGCCTCAAATTAACCCATCACTCATGAGGCTCTATACAGAGCTCCATGAGCCCCTAATTAACCCCATCACTCATGGGGCTCTATACAGAGCCTCATGAGCCTCACATCAACCCCATCACTCATGTGACTCTTTACAGAGCCCCATGAGCCCCTAATTAACCCCATCGGTCATGGGACTCTATACAGAGCCCCATGAGTCCCCAATTTACCCTATCAGTCATGGGGCTTTACACAGAGCCCCATGAGCCCCTAATTAACCCCATCACTTGTGGGGGTCTATACAGACCCCCATAAGCCTCTATCTAACCCCTTTACTTATGGGGCTCTATACAGACCCCCGAAAGTCTCTAATTAACCCTTTCAGTCCCATAAGGGTCTATACAGATCCTCAGGGGCCCACAATTTAACCCCAATATTAACACAATAAGTGCCATGAGGCATGTCCAGGACCTTCATGACACGAAGTCTAAGCACTACCCTACATTACACTATTAGCCATCCCAATAAACCAATAAATCTAAATTAACCCCATCTAAGTAATAACCCCCACCAAAGTAATAAACCCCCCTCTAACTAATTAACCCCAGCTAAGTAATTAACCCTATTTAAACCTCACCATACCTAATTAACACTATCACTAATCACTTAGACCTATTTAACCCCATCTAGTCATATGTAACCCTATCTAGTCATATTTAACCTCATCTATACCTATTTAACCCCATCTACTCCTATTTAACCCCATCTAGTCCTATGTAACCCCATCTAGTCCTATTTAACCCTAACTGTACCTATTTAATCCTATGTTGACCCAGTAACCCTATCTAGGCCTATTTAACCCCATCTCTTATGGGGATTTATACAGACCCCCATGAGCCCCTATTTAACCCCATAATTTCAAATTCCCTACTGTGGGGCCTTATAGGGCCCTTGACACACACATTGTTGCCCTATGCCATGGCAGTACTGTAAGTACCCCTGCAGAAATAACATTAACCCCCCCCCCAATGCTGGGAGTCGGGACCCCCACTGCATTTAAAGATTTAAAATTCCCCACCACGGGTCCTTAAAGGGCCTGCGGTACACAAATAGTTAAGGCTGGCTGCGGAGCTACTGTAAGTACCTCACCTCCCTGCCCCGGCACCTAAAATTACCCCCCCCCCCCATTGGGGCCCCTGGTGGGTCCTCACATTAACCCTTGCAGCGGGGGTCCTGATAGGGACCCCCGCTGCATTTAAAATATCAAATTTCCCGCCACAGGTCCTGAAAAGACATTAAAGGTCCTTAAAGGACCGGTGCTACAATAAATATTAATGCTATCACTCATTGGGCTCTGTTTAGAGCCCCATGAGCCCCTAATTAACCCCATCACTCATGGGGCTCTATACAGAGCCTCGTGAGCCTCAAATTAACCCATCACTCATGAGGCTCTATACAGAGCCCCATGATCCCCTAATTAACCCCATCACTCATGGGGCTCTATACAGAGCCCCATGAGCCTCAAATTAACCCCGTCACTCATGGGGCTCTGTACAGAGCCCCATGAGCCCCTAATTAACCCCATTACTCATGTGGCTCTATACAGAGCCCCATAAGCCTCAAATTAAACCCGTAACTCATGGAGCTCTATACAGAGCCGCATGAGCCTCAAATTAACCCCATCACTCATGAGGCTCTATACAGAGCCCCACAAGCCCCCAATTACCCCAACACTCATGGGGCTCTATACAGAGCCCCAATGAGCCTCACATTAACCCCATCACTAATGGGGCTCTATACAGAGCCCCATAAGCCCCTAATTAACCCCATCACTTGTGGGGGTCTATACAAGCCCACATAAGCCTCTATTTAACCCCTTTACTTATGGGGCTCTATACAGACCCACATAAGTCTCGTATTAACCACCTCAGTCCCATAAGAGTCTATACAGTTCCTCATGGGACACAACTTAACCCCAATATTAACACTATAAGTGCCATGAGGCTCCTCCAGGATCCTCATGACACTAAGTCTAAGCACTACCCTACATTATACTATTAGCCATCCCAATAAACCAATAAATCTAAATTAACCCCATCTAAGTAATAACCCCCCCAAGTAATAAAGCCCCCTCTAACTAATTACCCCATCTAAGTAATTAACCCTATTTAAACCTCACCGTACCTAATTAGCACTATCACTAATCACTTAACCCCATCTAGATCTATTTGACCCCATATAGTCATATGTAACCCTATCTAGTCATATTTAACCCATCTACACCTATTTAACCACATCTAGTCCTATTTAACCCCATCTCATTCTATGTAACCCCATCTAGTCCTATTTAACCCTAACTGTACCAATTTAACCCTATCTGGACCCAGTAAACCTATCTTGGGCCTATTTAACCCCATCTCTTATGGGGATCTATACAGACCCCCATGAGCCCCTATTTAACATCATAATTTCAAATTCCCCACCGTGGGGCCTTATAGGGCCCTTGACACACACATTGTTGCCCTATGCCGTGGCAGTACTGTAGACTCAAAGTTTTCAAACTATTTTTTTCTTTATTGTGCAGTGATCCTTTAACCAATTCTCCCTTTTTTTAAACGCTCTGTTTTTCCTTGCACACGGTTATTACACCGAAGCCGGTGATTTACCTGCTCGCACAGCATGACACCTTTTTTCTATTCTGTAGACAGACTCTTTCTAGTTTATATTCCAGATCTACCTTAAGTAATTATTTATACCTTTCAACAAAATGACCAGGGGGAACAATTCATTTCTGACTATTCTTTCCAGGCTTGACTAATTATCGGTTAACTTTACAGACACACAATCTGACCAGGTTTTAAGGTACTCTCAGTATTTATTTTTTTACATCTGGATGTATTTTTGTGCCTGAAAACAAAGCAATCTATAGTACGCTCAGTGACATGTGGAGTTTAGAAGAAAACCCTATCCACGGGGTGCTTGGCTAATCTTGCATCAACATTTTCCATAAATTATTCAGACTATGGCTTCTATTTCATGTGGTTACTATTGCTGTAGAATTGCATACATTTAGATTAGATACTAACCTAAATGTCACTAAATCCTATTTCAATTCGAACAGAAAACATCATTTTCTGCATCAGTGAATTTATATTTTTTTCTTCAAGTAATAATAAAGTCCAAACCTAGAACTTGATTGGTTTCATATTCAGCTGATTAACCAAAAAAAACAGTAATGGCCAGCCCTATTGAGGCAAACCAAGTTGTGTATTCACCGGTCCAAGTTGTATAATTTTCAGACTAGTCCATCCCACAATGCATAGCACAGCTGCTGCAAAGCTTAGGGAATAAAGGAGTATAGGCCTCATTCAATTGCAATTGAATAGGGCTCTATAGAAGCACAGAGCATATTTTTTTACAGAAGTTTTTAGTTAGTGAAGACCTTGCTTTTGGATAGAAGTTCACTAACTAAAAACTTGCAATTGAATGATGCCCCTTGTATGCTCGACTATGCCCTCAATTAATTTGAGCTATTGTTGTTTACGGGAGCCCTTAATCTTATTTGCTATTCAACTGACGTCTTTTTGCGAGCCACAAATTATCTACGGGTTACAGGCTGAAAATACGTGCGGTTGACAAAATTGTAACTTACAACCCCCCATCTAAGTCTTTGATCTTTTAAACCCGTAAAAGTTATAATTGCTAAAATCGCAAATCGTTTTTTAATTGCTACAATTCCTCAAGCCCGCAAATATTTTCACACCTGTAAATGATAGGACTCACAAAGGGGTTAAACACCTGATCGTAGCACTGTAAATACAAATAAAAAAACAATACTGCACTTTAAAAGATGGGGAAAGCGATGAAAGACATTAGAATTAATTGCACAACAGTCTCAAGCTCGCAAATCTGCTATCAAAGATTATTGTTTTTATGTGTTATATCAATCGCGGGAATCAATGAGTTAATACATATCAGGCCACCTACATGGACTAGAACATTTGATTTTTACTATGTTGTACATTGCGGGATTGCGAGTCGGATTGCATATGGGACCCCTAAACGCTAAATGATTGACATGTAACCTCCATCTTATACTGCTGTAATGATGATGGTCTCATTTTCAATTGGCTGTTTCTAAATCGTTAGTTACGGCCTTGCTTAATTGATCATAATCACGCTCTGAAATGCTACGTACGATTGCATGGGTTACGCTTTTGGCTTTTGGCCCGTATGTTGCTGGCTTGTTCAATTGAATCGCTGTGTAATTGTAGCAAATCTCAAGCCCGCAGAAATACGGGGCCTATTCTATTGCCCAATTCGTAAATTTATACACACTTAAAATCTTAATATTGCTACATATTAGGCAAATATTACTTATAGGCACTAATGAAGTCTTAAGTCAATAGAATGCATATAAACATTTATAATAAAAACACCTGAAGCCAAAATTATGAGTTTAAGGCATTTGCAAGTAGCTAATATAATATGTCCCGTGTCCTGTACAATGCAAACTGCGGGCTTGTTATGAATAAGGCCCTATGCGTAGTGAGTGAACTTGATCCTCATTGATTTGTGATACCGATGCTCCGCTACCCTTCCTCCTCTCTGTGGTTTCCCTTCATCATCTGTATCCGGTATATATCCATTTATCCTAAGCTCTCATTATAATGATGCACTTGCAGTCCTACATCCGACCCTCACAAGCCCTTCTGCACTCCTCATCCTAACTTCTCCCCTGCTGTTCTACATCGGATCTCCTACTATTTTCCTCATATTCTCTAGCTGGCATACATATGAGAGTCCACTCAGAATGTCCATTAGCTGAAGCATAGGAGGAAGTTACAGTGTCCACTTACGTCCTGCTCTCTCACTCATCTTATTTCCTCATCTGCCTAACTACACTCCATTCTCCGTGAGCTCCCACCATTCCTTTTCTTGCTTGAGAGTACCCAAAAATGTTCCTCAAGTGATCCTCTAGCTGACACATGGTAGAAAGTGATATTAAAAACCACAACTGAGGTTGGTATAGTTTAATGTATGTCACGTTGTGTGGATAGTTGGCTGTAGCTTTGGGGTTCAGTGTTTTGGTGTGGATAATGGTGCATATGGATCTTAGTCTGTGCCATTATGGGAGAAAGTGGGTTGGGGTAGAAATCTGTGTGAGTGGTATAATATATTAAGTAATCAAAGCAAATTAAAGTAATAGTGCCTGAAACCCATGTTCAATAGGTTCCTTATGTGCATTATTATTTAATATTTAAAATATCTAACTTTAAAACCTTGTATAGAAGTATAAATACTATAACTTAGAAGTGATAAAAATAATTATAATGTATAGGTCTATCAGCAGTTATAGGTTTATAGGGCTGACATCACTGCATAATTTGAAGGAATCACATATATAGTTGTGAGCAAACGAGTTGTTGCTAATGCTTGCGGGCTCGCGTAGCGCGGGCGAGGGCCTCAGTTGCTGGCACATGGGCCTCATTCAATTGCCAATTGAATAGGGCTCTAAATAAGCAGATAGCATATTTTTTTAAAGACGTTTTTAGTTAGTGAAAACCTTGCTTTTGGATAGATGCTTACTAACTAAAAACTTATTTAAAAAAAATATGTTATGTGCTTATTTAGAGCCCTATTCAATTGGCCAAATCGCAATTGAATAAGGGCCCATGCCAGCAACTGCGACCCTCACAAAATTTACGTTAAAACGCAAATAACATACGACACACGTTACCACTCATTGCGACCTCGCAAAAATCGGCCGCAACTGGCGAACATGAAAAAATGTAAAACACAATAAATACACACAGCACATACATAAAAAGCTTACCTACAGCAAGAGGGAGCATCCAGGACCTCAAAAAAGCAACTTACACCTTCATTTAACTCAATATAAAAGAGTTTAGACACTAAAAAATTCTCTAAGCGAGAGAAAAAATGGCCGCCGAACAAAACGAAAACGAGGCTACAGCACTCTAAACACGCAAAACACCACAAGAAACTTGCAAAACACCACAAAAGACCTACGATATACCGCTAAGACGCATACCACACATTACCCGCCATTTTACGACAATGCGAAGTACACAACTACGCTAACGGTTTGGTCTCGCGCACGCACACTATAACACTGCACACATTCAGTACGCTTACACAGCAGCTCCACACCACTAATGCTGCAGCAACATCAACACAGATTGCCAGCTCTTCAACACAATGCTTCCTGCATATATTACTTCAAAATATGTATTATTTATTTGATTATTATACACCAAACAGCATTAGCTCACTTACATTTTCATTGCAGTCATTTTTTGACGGGCAATTCGCTAGTCACATATATAGTTTTGAGCATTCAGAGTTGTTGCTAACGCTTGCGGGCTCGCTGGCGCTCATCCCTACGACCCTGCACAACTTAGGCAGGCGCTACAGATCGACAGAAAGCTCAATTATCTAATTCACAGTGCAGCAGTTTGAAAAATTTGCGTTGAAAAATTACGGCCCGTAACACTTTGAAAAGGAAAGCAGGACTTAGAAAAAAAATATTAAGAGTCGCGAAGATCGAAAAACACGAAATACACACACAAAAAAAATACAAACATTAAAAAAAACACACACAGCATAGGGGGACAGCCAGTGGTTGCACGCGAATAAAAGCCAAATTTGCAGAGTTTCTGCACGGCCGAAAAAACGTAAACGAGGCTACACAACCTCTAACCAGGGGTCTGGTTAGTACTTGAATGGGAGACCACCTTGGAATACCAGGAGCTGTATTCTGTGGCCCACTGCAGAAGGAACTAGCAACCCACTCCAGTATCTCTGCCATGAATACCAAGTGGATCAGCATGACCATGGACATAAAGATGTTTCTGGTTTGTTGCCGTCTATGTGGTCATGGAGAGTCGGACACAACTGAACAACACAACAACAATTAAAAATTAACTCTATGATATTGTTCCTAATTAATTATGCTCTTAGCCTGACAAAGTTTTCAATCCTATATGTTTTTTAATTGTGCAGTGGTCCTTTAAGAGATTAATATATACATCTGGGGGTTATGCTGTGTCTCTTTTGCAGAGGAGAACTGACTATCAAGCCAGTAAAGCTCGATCTTTTTGGACAAAGTCAGACTGATACAGTATGTTTCTCCTCTGTAATAGCACAAATGAGCTAAAACCTGAGCACCCCACTAAATAACAGGGCACGTATTTCCTACAATTGCTTGGTCATTATCTTGCATAATATATGCATCTACTTTGAATATATGTCATGCATATGAATATAACACTTGCATTATTCATGCATCATGTAAATCAGTTATAGCCAATACAACACAATGCAAGATAATGATAAACGATGTAAAACACAGATATTTAAATACAGGGAACCCTTGTGTACAAAACAAATTGATATTATAGAGCAGATTATATGAAAGGTTCACACGTCAGGAAGAAACGTAGTATAAAAAATATAAAAAATGTTAACATGGTTAGGAAGAGCAATGTTATGTTTGCAGCTCAACAAGATATCTTAGCAAGTGAAATCCTGCAATGTCTGATAACACAGAACAACCCTGAAATACAAGGAGAGGATAGAAACATATTATCCACCCAGATATGAGAGATACATTCCCATGCTTTATCTATTATTTTTTACGGTGGGGATTCTAAATGAAAACAGCTATAAAGAGGTTTTGCAAAGAGTTTCATGGTAACCCTATGTAAGAATATGGAAAGTGTTAGAAGTATAAGCTAGCAAGACTGCTCTTATAGATGGTAGATATATATATAAAGAGTAAGGTAGCTGTGAATGTCCATTAATCTAGATGAATAATCAGAGTATTGCAGTATACTGATACCTTTTTTATTGGACAAACATACTCATAGTTTTCATGACAAGCTTTCAAGAGAGGACCTTTCTTTTTCATTCAGAGACAATGACTTGACAAAGAGAGGTCCGTTATCGAAAGCTTGTCATGAAAACAATGAATATGTTTGTCCAATAAAAAAGGTATCAGTATACTGCAATACTCATTTTATATATATATATATATATATATATATATATATATATATATAATTGCAGGTAAGTAGCAATATGTACAGAAAGTACAGAAAGGTAAATAAATACATAGGTATATTATATATCTATTAAAATCCAGAAATCTTCAATATCCCTTTAACTGTATTCATCCTTAAATTTTCTGCTGGAAGGCTATTCCACCTATCTACCACTCTTTATGTAAATTAGTTCTTGCACGCGATTCTACCCTCTATCTTCATTTCCCAATCATGATCTCCATTGTAGTCTTCTATCATCAATAATAGTTGTCATAGGGCCTCATTCAATTGCGATTTGGCCAATTGAATAGGGCTCTAAATAAGCACATAGCATATTTAGGGGGGAAATACACAGTGGAGGGAGGAGGGGAAAGAGACACAGGGGAGGAAGGGAGGGAGAGAGAGGGAAAGAGACACAGGGGAGGGAGGAGAGGGAAAAGAGACATAGGGGGAAGAGACACAGGGGAGGGAGAAGGGGAAAAGACACAGCGGAGGGAGGTAGGATGGGAAAGAGACAAAGGGGAGGGAGGAGGGGGTAAAAGAAACAGTGAAGGGAGGGAGGAGGGGAAAGAGACACAGGGGAGGGAGAGAGAGAGGTAAAGAGTCACATTGGAGGAATAAGTGAGAAAGAGACCCTTGGGAGGGAGATGGGGGAAGAGACACCGGGGGGGGGGGGGGGTTAAGGGACACATTAAGTATTATCACGTGATTTATGACGGGCAATTGACTAGTTACTAATAAACATATTAAATAAAACAGTCCCAACCATAGATCATTGAGGCTCTAGTAAAATCCACTTCCCAATGTATTTTATTAACTATGAGCCTCTGACACTCACTCAATATCCTAATCACTCACCCAATCCCAGACTATGGAGGTTAGAAATTAGTTTACTGTGTTTGATAGTGTCAATTGCTTTAATGAAATAAAGATTACTGCACCACCCTGGTGTATCACTGTAGTTACATATTCAAAGTAGTAATCTAGATTACTCTGACATGTTTATCCTGTGAAAGAACCATGTTGACCTGGATGCTTTTGATTGTAGATATGCAATCTTGTAGGATACTTTGGAATAAAGCACTTTTCACAATACTTGAAGCTCAACACAGGGCACTCCTTTTTCTGCAGTTGTTAATATTGTATAATGTATACTTCCTCTTCTTATCCCCTGTACAGCGCTACGGAATAGGTTGGCAAATAAAAGTTGATAATAATAATAATAGATAGTCAACAAATATTCCTATTAAAAGTGTTTCCATTAATTTGCACACTACTGATATCAAACTCACTGCCCTGTGGTTACTGGAGCCTAGCAGGGATGCTATTGTTTTCTTGAAGTGGTAATACGTTAGCAATTCTCAAATCATCTGAAACTACCCCAGACAATAAGGGCTTTTTGATTAAATGGTGTGGTCTTAACATGTTATCTTGTCCAACTAACTTATAACATTTACCACTTCAATAAAACTCCATCTTCTGTAAACAAATGAATCAGCACCCACTAATCCTGTTTGTTCACAATTGCTGTACACTGTAGGTTGATCCTTTTCATAATGTAGGAGCTCCTTCACAGGAGGGAAATATAAACATAAACAGTGCCTGGGCACCTCTGCTTCAAGTAGATCCATTGAGCCTACTGTTTTACCCATTGATCCAACGGTTCTTCTTTGCCCTAGACCAGAGGTAGGCAAGTTTGGTTAGAGAGCCACTCGCAGGCCTGCATTTGAGGATTTCCTTTCTGTGCAAAGGTGAGTCAATTAGGATGATTGAAGAAGTGATAGTCTTGCCTGTACTCAGCAGGGATATCCTCATATCAGGGCCTTTGTGTGGTTGTCTGTTACCAAACTTGCATTCCCCTGCCATAGACAGGTGGCTGAAGACATGAACAGATATACATAAGTGAAGTAATTCCTACTGCACTCACTCTTGTTTTAATTATTGAGTTCATTGGAACAAATAGTGAACATGTGTAAACTGTGGTATAAAACAACTATGGGTTCTACAGCACATTGACAGTCACAGTTTGGGTCTCATTGTCATGCTACACCCCTTCAGAATATCACACTTTCCACCAGTTGCAAAGCTTTGCGGAACATCACTTCTCCCATGCAGTTATGTGAAGGCTCAATATATCAAATTCTGTATAACTCAAAGTCAATGCTTTACCGAGTTTAAAATCTTTAACATATTTCCTACATTTCAAGTCTCTATCTGATGACGCACAATATTTTGATGACTTCTATGTCCCTATAATTAACTTGCAATATGTCAATTATCTTTTTAAATTTATGAAGAAAAAAAATCAGATTTCCCTTTAAGAAACCTGAAGGGCCCCAGAAAGTCACTTTATCTTATCTATTTTCTCACTACAGTGTATGCTGATTGCATTGGTACTTTTCTACAGCACAGCAAACACATTTTATGACCGTCATGTATTAATGTAGCAGCTTTAGATGAAGAATATTATTTGCTTTTGCCTAATCAGTCACACTCCAGTTTCACTCCAGCAATAATATTGAAATTCAAATGTGATTCATTTATTGACAGCGGATGAGCTTACTAAATTCTGCAATATGGAATTTATTTACTGAAGGAATATAATGAGATTTTGCCTTATGAATTTTACTTGATCCTTTTATAAGCCTGTTTGACAAGCAAGGTTTCTACATTATTAACTTGTTATCTATTTCACTGATTATAAATATGACCTGTACATATAAAAAATATGTGTTAGTATAAATTTCTATTATTGATATTGTGTCAAGTTTATTTCAGATTTTCACATCATCTCCCCCCTAAACTGATAGACCCATTAATATTGAATTTATTTTTTACTACGCAATTTGAAAACACACTGAGGTCTGTTTTTACTAAACTGTGCTATTTCATATGATCTCTTCTGATTTTTATGGAGTATTATTATTGTTTATTTGTAACGCGCCAACATAGTCCACAGCGATATACATGGGTAAGTTCAAGGCAGATACAATAGCAATATTATCGTCAGACATATTAAAGTCAGACAAGATGGAAACTTGCAATATACATACTAATCTTCTCGAAAATAGTTGTATGCTCGTGGCTTACACAACGGCTAATGCTTTTACTTTGTTGCATACGTCACAACACGTGAGCTTTTTCCTAAGATACACTGGTTCTTTAAGCCTACCATATTTAATTCTCTATAATTAAAGAGAATTGACTAAGTGATATTTTCGGTTGTTTTAAATTTGTTTGTGTGTTATCTTTTGTGATCTGTTGCCCTGTTATATTAAAGGGCTAGTGTGAGCACTTTGCAAGTAAACAGCCTTATTAAATTGTGATTCGGACAGTTGAATGGGGCTCTATATAAGCACAGAACACAGAGCATATTTTTTTATCGAAGTTTTTAGTTAGTGAAGACCCTGCTTTTGGATAGAAGTTCACTAACTAAAAACTTCTGTTAAAAAAAAATCTATGTGCTTATATAGAACCCTATTCAATCGCAATTTAACAAGGCTGATAGTATGTAGTATAGTATGTAGACAAACATAATTAACTCAGATTGCATTAGTTATGTAGATTAGAGTACCTGCAGCATGCTCACTTTGGAGAGACCGAATTATTGGATTGCACCCAAGCCATAACGCTCCTTCTCCAACAGAGCATACTGCACATTATCTGGCCTGAATAATCAATTCAATCTGTGATGATTGTGTTTGAACACATACTTTTGTGCAGGTGACAATGAGGGAGGCAGGGTAAGAGTGCAGCATGTTTAGTAGTAACTGTGGGACCTACTCCATTAGCTTCTCGCAAATGCCCCAAATCCATAATTTTAACTGCAGGTGTTTTTTTTTAGATAGATACATGTTTAGATGTATTCTATTGACTCAAGCTCACAAATTTCAACCGCAAGGCTGAATTCGTAAACCCTGAATTTTTTAAGTCGGATTTCAGGGGGCGTGATCGTATGATCTGACGTATTAAGTAATTTACTTCTTAGACACAGCTAATAGTAAATGAGGCTGTCATCATGATGTCAGTAAAACATGGAAGTTACACATAATTGCAATCAGAGGTTAAGAATGAATTATTAATAAGTAATATTTGATGATTGGGCTCGCAATCTAGCAATATATAGCATGCATTAGATCATCTGTTTTAGTACATGTGGGTTTCATGATATGTATTAACCCCTTGAGTCCTTGGATCGATATTACACAGAAATAACTTTTAAAAATAATATTTTTTTATTGTATATTTGTGGGTTTGAGACTGTTGTGCAATTAATTTGAATGTCTTTCCATGCCTTCCTGTGGTTTTAATGTACAGTATTGTGTGTTTAATTGCTGTTGCAGGTCTAATAAGTGTTTGAAAAAGCCCTTGCGAGTCCTATTTCGTACTCGTAATATTTTTGATAGAAACGTGATACTTTTTTCAGTTGCAAATTAGACTTTATTTGCGAATATAGAAATATTGATTTTGTGTAACTTTAATTATTTAGAGCTTGTAATATTTGAGCTGTGCTAATACCAATGGAGATCTCTACCACACCTATCCCAGCTCTCACACATCTATTCATCCTTTCCTTAGACACTGGCAAGTTTCCATCACCTTTGAAACAAGCTATAATTACACCTATTCTTAAGAAACCCTTATCTGATCCAGCTTCTCCATCTAATTACCACCCTATCTCTCTACTTCCCTTGGCTTCTAAACTTGAGCGTGTCGTCTACAATCGCCTTACACAATTCATTTCCTCCAACTCCCTCCTTGATCCCTTCCAGTCTGGCTTCCGGCCCCAACAAACCACAAAGACAGCTCTCACAAAAATTACGAATGACCTGCTCACTGCCAAATCAAAGGGTAATCTCTGTATCCTAATTCTCCTGGATCTGCTGCTTTTGACACAGTTGATCATTCTCTTCTTATCCAAATTATCCACTCTCTTGGCATCCGTGACACTGCTCTCTCTTGGTTCACATTCTATCTAGAAAATCGAACATTTAGTGTCTCCTACTCTGGCACCTCTTCATCTCCTCGCCCTCTGTCGGTGTACCCCAAGGCTCAGCCTAGGCCCCCTCCTTTTCTCCGTCTATACATCCTCCCTTGATGCCCTAATAAAATCTTTTAGATTTCAGTATCATCTTTATGCTGATGACACCAAAATCTACACCCGAACTATCCCCCTCTCTGCTAGCTCATGTTGCCAATTGCCTCTCGAGCAGATCCTCATGGATTTCTGCCTGTCAACTCAAACTCAACATGTCTGACAGAGCTCCTTATCTTTCCACCCTCTTCCTCAGCTCCCACCCCTCACTTATCTCTCACTTTTGACAATGCCATCATCACTCCCACCTCCCAGGCCCGCTGTCTTGGGGTCCTACTGGACCCTTCCCTCTCTTTTATTCCTTACATTCACTCACAAATTCTTGTCACTTTCACCTAAAAAACATATCCAAAATACGTTGATCGAGCCGTTAACTCGGAACACTTAGGCGATGAGCACCGAAGGCTAAAACGGGCAGCACAGGCGATGAGCGTCGAAAGTGTTCATTGCCTGCGAGCCTTGCAAAGCAAGGTGAGCAGTGGAGGTAATGAAATACGTGGGACTTAGCCTACAAACACTTACAAAACGCGGGATCGTCATAGGCTGCAAGCAGTTGACGAACGCAGGACTTAGAAAAAAAAAATTACGAGACGCAGGACTTAGAAAAAACAAATATGAGACTATCCACTAAGAGAAAAAAAATAAGACATAGGAAAAATACGAAGTTAACGGACGAATAAAAACACAAAAAATACAAAAACAAATACGACAAAAACATCACATACAGCACTGGAGAACAGCTAGGACGTCTGAAAGTGAGGTGGAACGCAAATTTAAGTTAATTTAAGCAGTTTCGGGACTTGAAAATCTGCTAAGCGAGAAAAAGAATTGGGGATGAAAAAAATACAAAACACAGCCAGGATGTACAAGGTAGAAAACTACTAATAAGAAGGACGCAAAATACTTGACTAACTAGACTAATGCCGCAATTTTACAACACTAACTTACACATTAAGTTTCTGAAATAGCTGATTTCCCGCCTAAACCAACGGTTTTGTCTTGCGCAAGCAGCCTATATATAGGGCAAACTTGCCACAGAACTGACACTTTCTCCTCAGGTGATGACAGTTAGTGGACATTTTCTGCTGCTGGAAAAGAGATTGTTATCTCTTCAGGATACTGATTGCTGAATAATAACTACAAATAGGTAAAGAACATTAAATTATATTAATAATAATTAATAAATAATTAATAAATTACTTATTCTTAAAAAAAAGGGTATATATTGTTAGTAAAAAAAATTGAGGAACAAACTTATAATTTATACTTTTTTTAGTTTATCAATACTGCTTAGCACATGCTTAGCTGTTTGTAATATATTAATTATTGAATAATTAATTAGTGATGTACATTCATTTAATAATTATTAATTAGTAATCAATATCAGAAAAATATATATACATTTTTAAATTGATTAATTAATTATTAATGTACATTATTTTATTAATCAATTATTAGTAATCATTATGAACAACAAATATTCTATATTTTACAATGCCTTTAGTTTATTAATATATTAATGCTTAGCTCTTTAGAATACATTTAGTCATTGATTAATTGATTATTAATGTACATTCATTTATTAATTAGTAATTAGCAATATTAAAAAAAAAAAGGACCACAAACAATATGTATATTTTACTATACACTCATATATCCGAGTTGCTGCTGATTGCCTGATAGGGATGAATCCAAATATTACAAATGCTTTCCATCTTATTTGACAGTTTCATCATATCTGCAGCTGACTGAACACAGAGACTGACGTTTGCAGCATTTGAACAGCATAAAGATCACCTTTACAGGTATATCATTTAATTATGTTCTTATGGAACAAAAAAGGATTACGTATTTTTATTTTGGATTGATGACAGTTATTGATTAATTAACGTATATTAATATATTAATGAATAATTAGTAATCATTACAAAAAAAGGTTAAATTTTATATGGCAATAAAACTAATAACAATTTTTAACCTGCACTTATATATCTGCCTTACTGCTCTTTCATGTACATTGCTTTTGGAACTATTAGATAATAATAATTAAAAAAAATAAAAAAAACATTTAGAATAGATCAAAAAATATGTACATTTTACAAAGCACATATCTGGAATGCTTATAATTGCCTGACAGGGGTAGAACCTTCAAAGCACTTAAATATTTAAAGCAGTTTCTTAGATTATGACACATGCTATATTTAATATTTTATACTGCTTTTATTTATGAATATATTGATGATTGTGTGTTTATGTTTTGCATCTATGCCAATTAAATATCATAGTTTCAATGAGTCACAAATTAATTGAATACAAACATTAAAAATGATTTTCATGTCATTTCACAGATTCCTCATCTCTGTACCTGACTGAAGACAGAGAGTGAATTCTGCAGGATTTTATCTGCAATAACATCAATTTCACAGGTATATGATTTCATGATGCCCTTTCTGTTTTGCATTGATGACAGTTAATGGTTGATTAATTAACTTATATTCATTTAGGGCCTTATTCAATTGCATTTTGCCAAATTGAATAGGACTCTATATAAGGACATAGCATATTATTTTTACATAACTTTTTAGTTAATGAAGATCAATCAAAAACCAAGGTTTTACCAACTAAAAATAAATAAAAAATGTAACAAAATAAGCTATGTGTTAATATAGAGCCCTAGTCCATTTCACAAATTGCAAATGAATGAGGTCCTTAGTATTTAATTATTCATTCATAATAACAAAAAAGAATTATGCATACATATATGCTTATCTAATTAACTTTTAAAGAACGCAAATTACACCTCATAAATCAATTGATTTCAACATTAATAAAATCACAAAATTGCACATTATTTTAAGCCTGATCTATACTTTGCTCATAGCTCTTTCTGTTTGCCCTTCTTTAGGAAAACATAATTACCTCTTTAGGTTTACCATTGATGTCAGTTATTGATTAATTCATTAACGTATATTAATTTATTAATGACTTAATAATTAATTATTAAAAATGTTTTTTATTATTTGTCAATATATATATATATATATATATATATATATATGTGCAGCGTTTTCCTTTTTAATGTATGCCAATAAAAAATAAAAAAACTTAATGGGTTAATTTATTTCATGGAAAAATTCCAAATGCTTTTCAAATCATTGCTTTCATTCATTCTTTCATTATTGCTATTTAGGTTTTGCATTGAGAGCAGCTAAAAACAATATGTACAATACAAAAAAACATTACATCTTACACCTGTATTTACAATTACAGATTACAAGGGCGGACAATAGAGAAGACAGGATTGAACGCAAAAGAAGAGCGGCAAAGGAAAGGAAGCAAAGGTGGAGAGATGCACATTCTCCTGATACTTCCCAACGCTTCAGAGAAGAAGACCGACAGAGACTTTTAAATAAAAGAAAAATGAATAAGAAATCACAAAGTGAGTGTGCTGGAGCTTCAAAGAAAAGAAAAAGTAAACAAAAAATTGTCTGAGAAACATTGCCTAATGATCCAATATTGCCTCATGACACCAATGTTCACATACAACACCAATGTAGATATAGAAAGTTGTAGTGATATCTATGTTGAGGAAGCTCAGGATACTGCTTTCATTACAGCACTAACAGTAGACATTCATTATTGTGGATTACTCAATGTTGTTTGTCAGTTTTGTGGGGCCTATAATTTTCTCAAGGAAAGACCAACTGATGGAGACTTCAATAGTTGCTGTCAGGAAGGCAAGGTAAGACTTCCACAAAGACACACATTTCCAGATTACTTACAAAGTATAATGAGCGATCCGTCATTTCCACATTATACCAACTAAAAAAAAAAAACATCAGGTCTTATAACTTATAACAATTTCATTTGCATCTATGGGTGCGACATCAGCAGAAAATGTCCCAGGACATGGTCCATATTGTTTTATTGAGTTCAGGGACAAATTTACCACCGCACTTCACATTTACACCCACAAGAAGGAGACCAAAGGAAATTTGCAAAGTTATATGTCTTAGATTCAATGGAAGCTGTTGAACAACGTATGACACTTCCAGAAACTAAACAGTGTTTGCGCAAAGTCTTTGAACAGCTGGATAAACTTATGGCCAACAACCCATACAGTCAAGCATACAAACAATTAGCAGAGGTTGAAAAAGAACAACAGCAACATGCTCAAACACATAAATTGCCAAGAGTAAATATGGTTTTGAAAAGAGATTGCAATACTGATCAAAGACGGTATAATTTACCAACAGTAAATGAGGTTGCCTTGGTCTTTAAAAATGAGGATGGTTAACCACCTTTTCAGCGGGATATTAGAATATATCCACGCAATGAAGACCAACCTATTATAAACATAAATATATTAAGTTGTAATTTGGATCCAATGACATATCCCATTTCTTTCCAAATGGTGAGCCAGGAACCAAAATTACAATTGCAAAGTTATCCCAAAAGTAAAGTTCGTGTTAGAAGCAATATTTCTATGCTGGAATATAAAGTGGCACAAACTGCTATTCGGGGATAAATTTAATCCTATTTTATGTGGGGGCAAACTCACACAACAATGGATTATTGATTCCTACCTACAAGTCGAAGCAAATAATCTAAATTTTATAAAATTTCAACATAACAAGCTTCGCATAGAACAATATTGTGGATTGATGGATTATGTAGCTGAATTGGCTACCAACAGAGACATTACACCTGAAGAGCAATTATTTTGCCATCCACTTTCCAAGGATCTCCTCGCACCATGCAAGAAAGATATAATGATCCCATGGCTAATGTCACAACATTTGGAAAACCACATTTATTAATTACATTTGTAACGGATCTACTGGCACCCCGACCGGGTACCTCCGTTGATGGATGCGTCCTAGCTTGCGTCGAGGCCTACAAGCACCGCACCGGACACCAAAACCACCACAGACTCCAAGGATAGTACATCAGGCACAGCGTTCAGTAGTTACAGCTCAAGGGAGTATGCAGAAGCATAGCAATCCCCAGTATGATAGCGATCCCCTAAAATAACGAGACGAGGCTACGTTTTGGAGGGTCAAGAGGAACTATCTTTAATGACAGGTAATCTCCTTTTATGCAATGGTGCCCTCTGAAGGGCTACACCCACATAATTATCACAACAGCCAATTATCTACATGGTTCAACCCCCACGTCTCCTCCCCTCAGATAACAGGTAACACAATTAAAACAGACACAATTTTAACCACATTCTGGATGTACCCCAAAAACAGGGGGTACACCTTTAAGCCCCGCACCATTCAATATCTCTCACCCAGGGGAACAACATATAAAAAAATGGCATGAATCAGACCAGGGGTTCAAAAGTTAGTAAAAGTATCTTTGACACATAACACACAAACATTGCACATATCCCCCATACAATACACATATAGGACAATAGGTGAGTCACACCTCCCTGGCAACTTGGATACAATCAGACATTGATTCAATTACACTTCTTTGTTCTTATCTGAGAATGAAAACACTTTGGAAAATGCAAGGATCCTTTACAACTTTCTTATCTCTTGAATCTCTGTAATAGGATTATCTATTAGCCTAGGTCTGCAAAAGTCTGGCTAATATTCTGCAGAGCATAAACCAGCATACATATAGTAGGATCATATTTTAACCATAATAATCATAAAACAGGGTAAAACAGTGATGGGTTCCGTTACAACATTCACATGTAATCCACAATGGCCAGAGATCAAGGAAAATTTGAATCTTGGCTAAAATACTTCTGACCGACCAGATTTAGAGGCAAGAGTATTCAAAATAAAACTAAATTCATTAACTAATGATATAACTAAAATGTGTGGCTTTTGTTTATACCATTGAATTTCAAAAAAGAGGCCTGCCACATGCACACATACTTTTAATCCTGCAGAAAAAGATAAATTGAATACTGCAGAGAGTGGATTCAGTAATTACTTCCACATCTAGAAAAATATTCAAAACTTTATGAGATTTTAACACACAGAATGATTCATAGGCCATGTGGAGATAGCAATCTAAATTCAACCATGTATGGAAAATAAAAAATGTACAAAAAAGTTCCCAAAACAATTTCAAATGCAAACTTATGCTAATTGTGATGGATACCCTTTGTATAAAAGAAGAGAAGGACAAACAGCTATTATCCGTGACCAAAAGGTTGACAATAGATATGTAGTTCCATACAATCCACATTTGCTGATGAAGTACAATGCACACATAAATGTGGAAGCTTGCATTTCTATTAAATCCATCAAATATGTGTATAAATATATTTACAAAGGATATGATGCAGCAACTGTTGTTGTGCAAGGTGCACAAAACGAAAAGGAAAATCTAATTTTACATGACGAACTTTCATGTTATTTAGATGCTCGCTATGTGCTCCAGAAGCAATGTGGCGTCTTCTGAAATTTGAGATGCATGATCGGTCACATGCTGTGTATCGATTAGCTGTACATTTACCACACAGTCAGTTTGTTTGCTTTACTGCAGGCAATGAAAGAACTGCCTTAGCCCAAAGTCAACATCAAGAAACAACACTTACTGCTTGGTTTCAATTAAACTGCCAGGACACTGAGGCTAGATAATTTTTATACATTGCGATTCCATATCACTATGTATTTGTAAATGGCCAATGGCGACAACAAAAAAGAGATACTCATAAAATTATAGCAGAAATTTATACCGTCCGTCCAAAATACATTGAACGTTTCAGTTTAAGATTACTTCTTTTACATGTTCCCGGTGCACAAAGTTATGAACATTTACGCACAGTGAATGACATAGTTTATGATACTTTCCTATTAGTTGCAAGACATCAAAACTTCATAGCAGATGATACAGAATGGGAGATGTGTCTGGAAGAAGCAGCACTATGTCAAATGCCAAAGCAAATGAGAGAACAATTTGCATTCATTTGTATATTTTGCAATGTACCTGATGCATTTGCTTTGTGGGAAACATTTAAATTAAATATGTGTGAAGACTTCTTGAAATGCTACAATGAGCCCATTGCACTCTTAAAAGCATTAATGGAAATTCAAGAAATATTTCTGGCTCATGGGAACTGGAATTGCCGCACTTTTCTTAGAAGGTGGCAGAGCTGTGCATAGTGGATTTAAACTGCCAGTTCCCATTTTAGAAACATCAGTGTCAGATATTCAACTGAATTCTTTACAAGCAAAAAAAATTAAAAAAAGTAAATTAATTATCATAGATGAGGCAACAATGATGTCATGTCATGCCTTGCGATGTATTGATAGATTATTAAAAGAAGTGATGGATAATAATTTGCCATTTGGTGAAAAGGTAAAAGAGGAGATTTTAGGCAAACATTACCTGTTGTGCCACATGGAAATAGGACTGACATCATTGAAACATGTATCAAGACAAGTAAAATGTGGAAAAAATTTACACACCTCAAATTAGAATTAAATATGAGATCTGAAGGCCAAAACGAATCCAATGATTGGAGAAGGAAAACATCCCCAAATAAATGATTTACCCAATGATACCATTGAAATTCCATCACAGATGGTTTGCAAGGAATCACTCATATCGGCAATCTTTCTAAACACTCTCAATAATGACGATTACTCAGACATTGCAAACAAAGTGATATTAACATCCAAAAATATAGATGCCTTGAATCTAAATAACGAACTTTTTAAATTCATCAACGCACCCCAAAAGAATTATTACAGTGCAGATTCAGTTCTGAACAGTGAAAACAGTGAATCTAACTTAAGTATAGAATTTATTAATTCTTTAACACCATCTGGAATGCCACCACATGTTTTGCATTAAACAGAGGGGCAATTGTCATGTATTGAGAAACATGAATCCAAAAAAAGGACTTTTTACTGGGATCAGATTAATTGTGCACAATTTAAAAGATAATTTTTTTATATATGCAGAAATTATGACTGGTAACTATAAAGGTGAACAAGTTTGTATACCAAGAATTGATTTGGCTCCAAGTGAGAGTGGGTTGCCTTTTGTCCTTCAAAGGAGACAATTTCCAGTTATCATAGCATTTGCCATGACCATAAAAAAAATCCCAAGGACAAACTTTTAAGTCTTTGGGTATTTTTTTACAGGAACCTGTTTTTGCATATGGACAACTCTATGTTGCTATTTCAAGATGCACAAATCCAGATGATATTAACGTTTCAACTGAAAACAACCCAAGTGATGGTGATCTATTACCCGTTGGATGCATTTTTACAAAAAAACATTGTGTACTATGAGGTTTTGTAAACATAGAGAATAGTGGTTTCATTTCCAGTACGAAATTTAATGTCACTCTGGCTCTTTTTAGAGGACCACTATTTCACATACGAAACTCTATGTACAATCTTAAAAAACTACAACAATAAAAAAAATAAAAAAAACAGTAAACAGTGGTTATATCCCATAGACAAAATTAAAAGTCTGCTGGGCTCTTTTTAAGGGCACCACTTGGACATGCAAAAACAAAAAGTATTGGAATGTCTTGGAATTGGCCTTTTGCCAGGACAGGCCCCACAAAACAGTTACAGTGCTTTTTATTACTATTATACTGTTTAAAGTTTAATAAATTAACTTTATGTTTGTAATTTTAAAATTGTTTTTGCAAAGGTCACAAAAGTTGTTTAATTCTATAAAGTTAAGGCTTCATGTTAGTAGGAGGATGAACATTTGTTGTAAAAATTAAATGTATAATTAAATACAGAGTATTGATCGAGGGAGTCATCCAATCGCCAGTTAATGGGGTCAGGAAGGAATTTATGTTTTCCCTTCTTTGATACAATTGGCTAAGTTTTCATGTTTTTTTTTTACTGTTTGCCTTCCTCTGGATTTAATACCTATGTGGTTTAACAGTACTTTAAATACAAGTTGCATGTTATAAACCATTATGTAATGGTTTCATATACTCATTCATATAAAGTTGACCTAATGTTATGTTACTCATCCATACCTCAGATTTAAAAATGTTAGTATTGTTAATAAAAATGGTTCACTAATGTTTCAAATCTAAGTTGCGTGTTGCAAAGCATTTATGTAATGGTTTACAACTATTTATTCATACAAACTTCATCCATTGTTACAATATTCCTGCATAATGAAAATTCAAAATTTTAATATGGTTAAAAAATGATTGTTTACCAGTTCTTGAAAGACAAGTTGACTGTTAACAAAATAACAAAAGTTATTATAATTGTTATACTTCTGTTTACATAATAAAAAGGTTAAGAGTGGCACAGACTCACATTGTGTGTCAAACAGCATTCCCAGTATTAACATTTTATTGACCGCCATTTTTTGACGGGCAAGTCCCTAGTATATATATATATATATATATATATATAAATATATATATATATATATATATATATATATATATATATATATATCTTTATTTTTTGCTGTAGTGCCCTAAAATTCTTCAACGACTGATTACTTTATTTTCATATCTATCACAGCCGTGTATAAAAAAGAGAAATCTGAAACGTAGATTGAGGCCATCTCTAATAAGCAGTCATATTAGCTGGACTTGTTTTTTCCAAGCAATGAAAAGTGCACTATGCCAAAAGTATTCAGATATATAAATGTACAGTAGATATATTTACGAAATAAATTAAACTACTATATATTTCTGTTATAACTAACAGGGAGGGCTAAGTTATAATATAATTTGTTAGGAACACAATTTTAGTTTTTTCAGTCTGTATTGTTGCCAGCGCACTGTGTTTGTTAGGATTGTATAACCACAAATATATTATTTATTTGCTTGAAGTCTTGTCATAGCTAAGAAACAAGTTAATAACCTGTCACATATCTCTTGTTTGTCAAGAATGACACTTAATGTCATATTTTGTGACACTTAAAAGACGGGGAGAATATTTGTGAATAAGGATTCATGTTATAAACAAAATGTTAGGTGCTGCAGTAACTAGTTGTGGCCTGTAAGTTTACTGATGTGGTGACCGCTGTATAGGACATGTTGAGTATATCAGGAGTACTATAAATATATGCATTGTTTTATTATGGTGGACTGGACAGAAAAAATAAAAAGGAAAATGCTAGGTATCATATTGTAAAATGTGCATGAGGTTATACTGTAACTGCTTCTCTTCACACATTAAGTATTATACACTGAGGTCTTAATGCTATATTGTTTAAATTGTCTTTTTTTAGGAAAAACTTCACATTTGTGAACCATATAACAAACTAACCACATTTTCCGATGTGAATGGGAACTAGATTAGTGTTTTATATATTATATACCTCCAACACACAAAGCAATGACGATACTAGTTAGACAATACTAACCCTATCTAAGTTTTGTACTACAGAATATCCATTTTTTTTAGTTACTATATTTTGCATAAGCATAAGAGCTCTTGAATCCTACTTTCAGACCTGAAAAACAGATTGTTGTATGTCTGTATTTTTAAAATACCTCCATTACATGGTTACGGTAAGAACTCTTGGAAGGATGACTCATAGCTATGGCAGTTTGGAAAAGCAAATTTCCAGCGCTATTCTACAGTTCCTGCAAAAAAGAATCTTGTAAAACTTACTGACTTACACCCCCTGGTGTTAACCCATAGCTCCCTAGTTCTACCTCTTCTGGATTTCTACCTTGCTGTGGTGAAAGTGCTTGTGCACTTCAATGAAGCTGTGATCTATACCATATAGGGTTACCCAAGATGGGTCATTCATAACAGAGAACCTCATCGTGGCCCACTGGAGAAGGAGCGGGCAACCCACTCCAGTAACTTTGCTAAGATAACTTTATGGACAAGAACAACTAGAGACATAACAATATGGCACTGGAAGATGAGCACCTCAGGTCAGAAGGTGCCTACCACATTACCGAGGAAGAGCAGAGGGCAAGAACAATTAGCACCAGATCTAATGAACAAACAACTACCAGATCTTCTACAGTGATCAAGAATCCCACAGAAGAAACAGAGTAGCTATCATAGTCAATCAAAGGGTGGCTAAAGCTTGTTACAACCCAAAAATGACAGAATGACTTAAATTTAAATTCAAGACAAGCCATTTAACATCACAGTGATCCAAGACTATGCTCCAACCATGGATGCTGAAGAGGCTGCAGTTGTCCAGTTCTATGAAGATATTCAACATGTCATAGGTATAATACCAAGAAATGATATTGGAAATTGGAAATGCTAAAGTAGGTAACTAAAAGATACCAGAAATAAATAGTAAATTTGACCTGGGAGTACAAAATGAAGCAGGTCAGAGATTAGTCGAAGACAATTCTCTGGTCATAGCAAACACCCTCTTCCAACAGCCTCTGAGAAGACTCTACACACGGTCATCACAAGATGAACATAGAAATCAGATTGACTATGTACCTTGCAGTCAAAGATGGAGGCGCTCTATATAGTCAGCAAAAGCAAGACCTGGAGCAGACTGTGTCTCAGACCATGAGCTTCTTATTGCAAAGTTAGAATTCAGTTCAGAAAGACAAGAGGGAAAATCATCAGAACAAGCAGATACAAAATAAATAATATCCTGTGTGAATATGCAGTGGAGGTAAATAGTAGATTTAAGGGACTAGACATTGAAAATAGAATGTTGAAGAACTTTGGACCAAAGTTTGCAACATTATCCAGGAAACAACAACAAAGAATATCCCTAAAAGAAAGAAAACTAAGAAGATAATTTGGCTATCTGATGAGGCTTTGGCCGGGAACTACCAGATGTGCAAGCCGGATTCCGCAGATGAAGAGGCACAAGAGATCAAATTACCAATGTCTGATGGATAATAGAGATAGCAGGAGAGTTCCAGAAAAACACTTACTTTTGCTTCTTAGACTATTTTAAGGCCTTAAATGTGCCACAAAACATGGCATGTTGTTACAGAGATGGAAATACCAGATCAGTTAATTCACCTCCTGAGGAATCTGTATGTGGACCAAGAAGCCATGGTCAGATCCGAACATGGGACAACAGAATGGTTCAAGATAGGGAATGGTGTGCAACAAGGTTGTGTACAGTCACCTAATTTATTGCGTAAGGCCAGGCTGGATGAATCCAAAGCCGGAATCAATATAGCTGTAGGAAAAATCAACAACCTCAGATACGCTGATGATACTACTCTGATGGCTGAAAGTGAAGAGGAACTAAACGCAATTTTGATGAGGTGAAAGAAGAGAGTGCTAAAGCTGGCCTGCTGCTAAAAGTAAAAAAACAACAAAGATCATGGCAAACCACAATCTCAGTTCCTGGCAAATAAATGGGAAAGAAGTGAAGGCCGTGACAAATTTTATTTTCTTGGGGTCCAAGATCTCTTCAGATGGTGCTTTTAGACATGAAATTAAAAGACATTTGCTTCTGGGGAGGAAAGCTATGGCAAGTCTGGACAAGCTAGTAAAAAGTAAAAATACTACACTATCAACAAAGGTCTGCATAGTTAGAACTATGGTATTCCCAGTAGTAACATATGAATGTGAGAGCTGGACCATAAAGAATGCTAAGTACCGTAAAATTGATGTCTTTGAATTGGGGTGTTGGTGAAAATTGTTTAGAGTCTCTTAGACTGCAAGACGATTCAATAACTCAGTACTTCAGGAAATCAAGATAAACTGTTCAATGGAAGGTATGATCATGAAGCTGAAGCTCAAATATTTGGGCGATATCATGAGAAAAACGGATTCCCTAGAGAAGACTCTGATGTTGGGAAAGATTGAAGACACATGAAGTAGGGTACAACAAATGCGAGGTGGATAGATCAAGTCACTGAAGCAATGAGCATGAGTCTGATGGAGCTCAGAGTGGCAGTGGTTGACAGATGTGCCTGACATGCTGTCATCTATGAGGTCACAGATTTGGAAACGACTGAATGATTAAACAACAACAACAACTCTAGCTCTAATGTGTGCTCTCAGCCTGCCCACAGGAGACTTAGAGTCTGAATCTCAAGAGTCTCCACAACAACACTATGGAATGGTACCCACTAAATTGAATACACTACACTAGCACTAACATCCTTCCATATCTTTAACTAGCTATTATCTAGCTATAT
This sequence comes from Discoglossus pictus, assembly GCA_027410445.1. NCBI lineage: Eukaryota > Metazoa > Chordata > Amphibia > Anura > Alytidae > Discoglossus > Discoglossus pictus. The sequence goes on from CM050165.1 coordinate 41,356,664, forward strand.
AAACACCTTCACATGGCAGAGAATGGTTTAAATAATAATTAAACAAATGTAGGGTGTTTATGACCCCTCCGTCAATGACTCGCCAGCCCCATTGAGCTGAGTATCCCCTCGGGACCCCCCTTAATATCAGTTAGCACTATGAGTCAGGGTATCCGACCAGGATTCTCCCATAATACCTGCTACGCCCTATGATCTGGGTCTATGGACCCCCCATGGAACCTAAATCCAACCCATTACTACAGAGGACCCCCATGGTATCAAATATTAACCCCTACACTCAACTTATACTAATCCTAAGCTATGATAACGCTCGAATGGGAGCAACTAAGCCTCAAATCGGCCACAAGTAATGTGTTAGCTTCTTCATAGTGATGGATTTGAGACATCCCACACGGACTTCTAAACGCTAATTGATTGACGTTTAACCTTCATGTTTTACTGACGTCATGATGACGGTCTCATTTACTAAATCGGTAGTTACGGCCTTGCTTAATTGAGCATGATCATGCTCTGAAATGCTACTTACGGGTGCATGGTTTACGGTTTAGGCTTTCGGCCAGGTAGCTGTGTGCTTGTTCAATTGAATTGCTCTGTAACTGTTGCAAATCTCAAGCCCGCAGACTTTCGGCCTGTATAAAGGCAACTGCGGGCAATTGAATGGAGGCCTTAGTGTGTCAGACCACAATTCACATACAGCATGCTGAGAAGCAAAGCAAAACTACCAGGTTACATGAAAGACAATAAATCAAATTATGCAAAGTGAGTTTTTCACTGGTATACATATATAAAGTAGCATCTAGATAATCAACATGAATTTTAGCTATTTAGTGAAAATCGAGCTAAATTATATAAATATTAGTTTTAGGTCCCTAAAATATATTTCACAAAAATATTTGCTAATTATTATTATAATTATTATTATTTTTATTTAAGGTCCACTATAGTTCAAAATTATCTGTCAAGCATTTAAAGGAACATATATCCATTACAAAAGTATTTTGGCATGCAAAATAAATTATATTAAGTTAAAAACGTAAAGTAACCGAGAAAAGTACACATCAATTTTAACAGATATTTCAACAGATATTTTGATGATAATATTAGCTTAATTATGATAATTGCTAGCTTAGAACTAATTATTGCATTATTTATTACAAAATGAGTGGAGGTGTTAGATCATTGAGCTTGAAAGTATTTTAAGCATAAATGATCTCCCTCTCTGTAGGTTCTTTAAGGCAAATAATTAGTTCTCATTGTTGGGGGTTACAAGGAAGAAGAACATACCAAGCTGATTAACTCATAGTGTCCACAGAGACTTTTAAATCTTAAAATGATATGCTTAATTTTATTTCTACCAACTGGGTAGGTTATTTGTACTTATTAGTTCCACTGTGAGCATCAATTACTGGAACAATTGAAGTAAGCCCTGGTATCTATGTTTGCTTAGCTTGTTTTACATTTAAAAGCCTATTAATAAACAAAAGCTTGTGGCCGTTCTGTAGATTTCCAAGGCTCTCTGAAAAGCCACATCATGTAAAAGATTAGGATATAGGTGGAGAGAACATGGCAGCCTGTGACTGATCACTAATGTAGAAACAACTCAGAGATGGGCAACTAAAATGGTGCATGGACTAAAAGACTACATTTAGAATGAAAGGCCCTGTTACCAAAAGATATATAGACAGGGGACAAAAGAGAGATTGGTGATATGATATGAACCTTCAAATATATCTAAGGCTTTAAATTATTTCAAGAAGGAAGTGTCTGAGTAGAAGAGTAGCAAGTACAACAGGTCTGGGGCTGAAGTTGGTAAGTGAAAGATTAAGGGTAGATTCAAGAGTAGTAGATAAGTGGAATAGTCTTACAGTTACCACTTAACAATGAATCTGCATATTACAAAAATCAGAGAAGATCTAAAAAGGTTGAAATTAATGGACTAAAGGTATTTTTCCAACCTAAATTACTATGTAACTATGTGACAGTGGCAGTGGTAGAAATACTTAAGAAAGTTAAGCATGTCTGGGATAAGCATAAGGATGAATTAAACCAAACTTTTAGGTAGATATAATGGGCAGACATGCCTTTTTTTCATATAAAATTATTTAAAACGTGATCTTTTAAATGCATGATAGAAAATGTGTGAGTGTCTTGTACCAGTGTAGAAAACTCCAGACAGGTTTAGTATCCAGACAGCTTTGCGTTAACTTTTGTTAATGTTGTGTTTCAATACTCACTGATAGACTGTACGCTGGCTCTAATACTACCGGGACAGACAGCTTTCCTTGAAGATTCAACTTTGTTAGGTAGAAGATCTTTTCCCCAACTATCCTTTCCTTTTTCATGCGACGCACAAGGTACAGTCGAAACCGAACTGCATAATTTGCAATCATTTCTGACTCTATGTGATTGAACTTGAAGGTTTCTGTGAAGATCGGGCAGGGTCCCTTCTGGATTCCAGTTTTTGCCCTTTGCTTTTTCATCGGTAGGAGAACAAGGTGGACTTGCCATGAGTTGCTATTCCCAGTCCTGTTATGTGTGGGCAGGTCGGTGACAGCTGTCACTGTAACTAGGAGTTTCTGTTCTTGTGAATCATAGTCAAAAGTTACATCCAATGTGCCGTATTTAGCTACTGGCTCCGGATCAAAAGACTTAGGAAGCTGTGAAGATGATCCTCTGGCTGACATATCCTAGGAAGAAAAAAAAAATCAGAATTATGAATTTATTTATTGAGCTTGCTGTCAGATCTTCAAGATATTCCAGCGTGAGTGAAAATGTGACTATTAATTCAAATTAATTAGTTCAAGCTGGCAATTATCATAATTAAGCTAATATCATCATTTTAATATCTGTTAATATGCAACTCCATAACAATGACCAAATTGCAAGACCTGAGAATAAACCTGAATAAAATTATAGAATATATTATTGCAGGGTTTCTCTTTGCTATGAAAATGCCAAAATAGACTAGTAAGTGGGACCCAAATTAGTGTTGCAGCCTCAGGACATCGCATATCACTTGGGATTTGAAGAATACAAAGCAGCTGGCACTGTATAGTAGTGCAGTGAGACTGTATCAATGGCAAATTATCGAATAAATGTACACACAAATGGGGCGGTATGCAGTCTGTATGGTTGCTTATAGTAAAAATATGATATCCATTGTAAATATTGGTCATGTTGGTTCAGGAGGCATGCAAAGGTTTGCAAGTAGTCAAAGGCAATCTGATAAACATATGTAAAGATGATATACGCATAAATGAGGATGGTCTGGGCCGATCCAGCACCAAATCAAAATGGACATATTGTGGGACCAGAAAAGTAGGGGGATGGATTTTTCAAATCTGGGACAGTAATTATTTTTGTAAATATCGATTTATCAAAGGCAACACATTGGGGGTATTCACTAAGCGATTACATGGGCAGCAAAGGGGTGTGATGGCAATAGAGACTAGAGAACTGGAGCACAATGAAGCACATCACAGCTCCTACAATGCTTAGTAAATCTCCCCAATGGTATATTGCTTAATAAACAGGCTCCACAGAAAGCATAGGAACTAGAATTAAGCCCTATTATAAACCATCTATCTATCTATCTATCTATCTATCTATCTATATACCTATCTCTCCGCCTCTCTTTCTCTTGACAACTCTATTTATTTCTCCATCTCTCAACATCTCTCTTTCTCAACATAACTCTCGAGTTTTCTATTGCTTCAACTCTCTATCACTCAATATCATGTATGTTTCAACATCATCTATTTCTCAACAATAACTAATTATTGACCTTTCAATCTTTCGACCCCTCAACCTCACATTCTCTCAACATCTCTATCTCTCCTTTTCCATGCATTTATATAATTTTGTCTATACACATATCTGTTTATATTCTGTAATATAATAATGCACATATATGTCTATTGCTATGAAAAGAACACACACTGCTGTTACTATCCCACTTACTTCTGGGCTGAGCACTGCGGTGCTGTCACTTGGTACGTCCTCTTCATACGCTTTGTTCTGGAAGCTTTCGATTTCATGTCCTGTACTTCCCTCACTAGGGCACTTATTATAACTGTATCTGGGGCTATTGCTACAGTGTGAAAGTTCACATTTACTGTCCCCAATATCTGAGGGAGTACACGACAGGTGAGGAGATCCGCTGTCATCTTGGTATGGAGGAGGCTGCAGTTCATCCAGTGGTGGGGTCCTCCTCATTCTCTGGATGCAGTTTGCTTAAAACAAATTAAATATTAGATATTTATATTATTGAAAAAATAAACAGACATATATACAGCACAGAATTGCTCTCCTATGGAATATAACCACGTATGATTTTCTAAATAGGTCAAAGTGAAAAAAAAAATCTTCTGCAGATGTCATTATAACAGATACTTTTTCTTCTTTTACATTTCATCTTACAGAAAGAAAAGTAACACCCAATATAAAGTATATGTTATATCTATAATGAGATGCTGGAGTGATGTGTGTTCAGACAGGGAACCTAAGGAAAAGGCGCTCATCGCGAGGCATGCAGTACTTTAAAACACCATAGACATTGCAGGGTTTGCGATGAGCGCCACAGGTGCTCATCGCGAGGCCCGCAGGAGTTAGGCTGCAATGAGCGCCAAAGTCACGCAGGACTTAAAAACACCATAGACATGAGCACAAAAGTCGCTCATTTCGATGCCCGCAATAGCCGGTGAAAAACGTAGCACTTTGCCGCTGATCATGAGGCACACAGTTTCCTAATTTAACGGCCAAAATTGTTTCAACAGCGTAACTCTAAAAGCAGCCAAATAATTACAAAAAAAAAAAATAATAACACACTCACATACAGCAAAGGGGGAGAGCCAGGAAGCCTGTGAGTAAAAAATCGGCTAAGCGAGGGAAAAAATTGCGGCCGAAAAAAAAGTAAAAATTCTGAAACAGGATGAGAACGAGGCTGAGCCACGCCAGGCACGCGGGATTTAGAAAATACATGATGCTGAAAACAGTAACACACATGAACAACGCAGGACTTACAAAATACACAACAACAAAAACAGTAACACCAACAACACCAGGAACGCGGGACTTTGAAAATAAAACCAACCGCAGTCAGCGCGCGCCACGCAAAGATTCAGCAGACACACAGAGGAGAAAGACACAGGGAAGGGACAGGGGGGAGATGGTGGAAAAAGACACATGGCATTCCCAAACACAAAAGTTGCAGGTTAACGAGGCCTGCAATGAGAGGCAAAGCCACTCATTGATGGGTTCGCGATGATTGCTTTTGGCCCGTAAACTAGACGGGAGGAGAGGTTCGTAATGAGCGCTGGTGGATTGGCAAGCCCTGCAAGCCCTGAAGGCGCTCATCGCGAGGCCAGTACAGTAGACGGGAGGAGAGGCTCATTGTGAGCCATGCGATGAGCGCTGAAGGTGATCATTGCGGAGCACATACCGTATATACTCTTAGTATAAGCCGAGTTTTTCAGCCCTTTTTTTAAGGCTAAAAAGGGCCCCTTGGCTTATACTTGAGTCACTCTCCCCGCCCCCCCCCCCCCGTGTCTCTCTAACCCCCCCCGTGTCTCTCTGACCCCCCCGTGTCTCTCTAACACCCCGTGTCTCTCTACCCCCCGTGTATCTCTAACCCCCCGTGTCTCTTTCCCTCCCCTGTCCTCATCCTCAACCTCCCTGCTCATTCTAATCCCCCCTCCTCGGTACATGCTAATGACGTGACGTCACATGGGCGCCACGTCATTAGCATTGGCCAGGTCAAGACACTGGAAGGAGCGGAGGCCGGAGCAGAAGCTGAAGGTAAGTGAGGGGAAAGGGAGATGGGGAAATATTTAGGGGGGTTTAGAATGAGGAGGGGGGTTTAGAACGAGGAGGGGGGTTGAGGAGGGAGGTTGAGGATGAGGATGGGGGGTTAAGGAGGGAGGTTGAGGAGGGGGGTTGAGGATGGGGGAGTTGAGAAGGGGGTTGAGGATAGGGGGTTGAGGAGGGAGGTTGAGGATGGAGGTTGAGGATGAGGAGGGAGGTTGAGGACGAGGAGGGAGGTTGAGGAGGGGGTTGAGGATGAGGAGGGGGGTTGAGGTTGAGGAGTGGGTTGAGGATGAGGATGGGGGGTTGAGGAGGGAGGTTGAGGAGGGGGTTGAGGATGAGGGGGTTGAGGAGGGAGGTTGAGGATGAGGAGGGAGGATGAGGAGGGAGGTTGAGGATGAGGAGTGGGGTTGAGGAGGGAGGTTGAGAATGAGGAGGGGGGTTGAGGAGGGTGATAAGGGAGGAGGGGAGAGACACAGGGAAGGGAGAGGGGAGAAGAGACACAGGGAAGGGAGAGGGGGAAAGAGACACAGGGAAGGGAGAGTGGAGAAGAGACATGGGAGAGAGAGGGGGGACACTAGAAAGGGCACACAAGAGGGGGACACAGAGGGCACAAGAGTTACACAGGGGGCAGCACATTTCCCACCCTCAGCTTATACTCGAGCCACTCATTTTACCCAGTATTTTGTGGTAAAATAGGTGCCTCAGCTTATACACGTGTCGGCTTATACTCGAGTATATATGGTAAGTTGTGGGTTGACAAGGCCTGCAATGAGCGGCGAAGGCACTCATCACGAGGCCCTACAGTACACGGAGGGAGAGGCGAGAGGCTCGCAATGAGCTCCAAAGGTGCTTATTGTGAGCCACACGATGAGCGCCGAAGGTGAACATTGTGAAGCACAAAAGTTGTGGGTTGACAACACGCACTCATTGCGAGGCCTGTACAGTAGAAGGAGGGAGAGGCTAGCAATGACCCCCAAAGGTATAGCATTCCCAGACAATTTTATTCCTGTCATTTTTGAGGGGCAAGAAGCTAGTCTGTATATATTGTTGACTATTTTATGTGGGGGGAGGGGGGCCCTCTATTCACTAGCTTCACCATTGATGAAGTAAGTCTAATTTTTATGTTAGTAGCAGTGGAAACCCGGATAATCCTGGGAACTTCTCAAGCTTGTAGAAGTCCCATTAAACGAAAATGATGAAAGGGCTTGTTTTCACAAGCAGATAATAAACATTTGATTGCAAGAATATAATGGGAAAATGGCAACACATATGATCAATGTAGTTTGTTAAGACTGCTTACACAAGACTTTATCATTTGCACCCACTACACATTTACAGAGTGGGAATCACATCACTAGGATTTGACATGTAGAAATCAGTTTTTTTTGAGTATGCCGAGTTGTTGGTGTTACATTTTTAACTACTTCCTACATAAAAAGTGAGAGAAACATAGAATTGACAGCCAATAAGAACCAATAGGTTGTCTTGTTCTCGAAATGATCTTTTTCTGAAACATGCTTCGCTCTTGAACTTTATTAAATCATTTGAGGTATTTAAGGGTTTCTATCATATCACCAATTTGTCTTCTGTACCCTACATTTCCCTTGATCAGTCTGGACAACTCCATCATAGTTGTCATGGTTTGCACTCTTAGGCCCAGATATATCAAATGGCAAAAGCACTTTGGCATAATAATTCACATCAATACTCCATTAGCTAGTATTGCATGCTGTAATGGAAGGTATGGGATAGGTTTACAATACATAGAGCCTGATTCAATTGCGATTTGGCCACTTGAATAGGGCTCTATATAAGCACAGAGCATTTTTTTTTTTACAGAAGTTTTTAGTTAGTGAAGACCTTGCTTTGGGATAGAAGGTCACTAACTAAAAACTTCTATAAAAATATATGCTCTGTGCTTATATAGAGCCCTATTCATGTGGCCAAATCCCATTCGAATAAGGCCCATAGTGTATTTAGTAATGGGAGGCATATTACATAATAGAATAGGGCTATATAACATATGTATGTATATTTTATATATAAATATCTATGTATAATTGAATAGTCATAGAAAGTTAGTAACAACAACAATAATAAAATATTAATGTTAATAAATATCATTAATAATAATTGTATAATCGTATAACAATATTTTTATTAATACTGCATATATATATATATATATATATATATATATATATATATAGTACAAAATAGTACATTTGTGTTCACATTTCAGTTAAAACCCATATTTTCTGCTCAGAATTCCCAGAAATACAGTTATTACACTGCACTCTGGGAAACTGGGTGGGGACATGCAATTTAGTCCACAATGCATTTTCACTCTTGGATCCAGTACCACTAATAAAGTATAATATATACTATTATTGTATTGTTATATATTATTGTTATATTATTACTAAATTATTATTAGTAGTAATATCTGTTAACATGTTATAATAATAATGTTAATGTATTATATTATCACTATTATAACTACATTATTTCTATTATTACATGTATTATTAATGTGATTATTATTACTATTAATATTATTAATGTTATTATCATTCAAATAATTTTTACGTTTCAAATTATTATTTTTCCCATTATTTCTAACCTATACACGTTGTTCTATTTACCATATTGTCCCGAATATAAGCCGCCCTGCATATAAGCCGCACCCGTAAAATCAAGGACAAAAAAAAAGACAAACCCCGGATTGGGGGTTACAGGCCGAAAATCGTAAAATTGTAGTCTAAATCGTAAATCTCTATTTAATTGCTTCAATTTCGCAGGCACTCACACCCGTAAACCGCAAATGTAGAAGCAAATCCTACACACAAGTGTGTTAAACACCTGTTCGTAGCAGCGTAAATATAATTTAAAAGTCAATACCGCACTTTGAAATACGGGTAAAGCGACGATTGACTAGAATTATTCGTGCAACAGTTTGAAGAGCGCAAATCGGCAAGGTCGCGAATAGAAGCCGCACCCGCAATTTCCAAGCGGCTTACAGTGGATATAAAAAGTCTACACACCCCTGTTAAAATGTCAGGTTTCTGTTCTGTAAGAGACAAAGATAAATCATTTCAGAACTTTTTCCACCTTTATGTGACCTATAAACTGTACAACTCAATTGAAAAACAAACTGAAATCTTTTAGGTAGAGGTAAGAAAAAATATAAAAATAAAATAATATGGTTGCATAAGTATGCACACCCTGAAACTAATACTTTGTTGAAGCACCTTTTGATTTTATTCCAGCAATACAGTCTTTTTGGGTCTATGAGTCTATCAGCATGGCACATTTTGACTTGGCAAGATTTGCCCACTCTTCTTTGTAAAAACACTCCAAATCTGTCAGATTGCGAGGGCATCTCCTGTGCACAGCCCTCTTCAGATCACTCCACAGATTTTCAATCAGATTCAGGTCTGGGCCTGGCTGGGCCATTCCAAAACTTTAATCTTCTTCTGGTGAAGCCATTCCTTTGTTGATTTGGATGTATGCTTTGGGTCGTTGTCATGCTGAAAGATGAAGTTCCTCTTCATGTTCAGCTTTCTAGCAGAAGCCTGAAGGTTTTGTGCCAATATTGACTGGTATTTGGAACAGTTCATAATTCCCTCTATCTTAACTAAGGCCCCAGTTTCAGCTGAAGAAAAATAGCCCCAAAGCATGATGCTGCCACCACCATGCTTCACTGTGGGTATGGTGTTCTTTTGGTGATGTGCAGTGTTGTTTTTGCGCCAAACATATCTTTTGGAATTATGGCCAAAAAGTTCAACCTTGGTTTCATCAGACCATAACACCTTTTCCCACATGCTTTTGGGAGACTTCAAGTGTGATTTTGCAAAATGTAGCCTTGCTTGGATGTTTTTCTTGGTAAGAAAAGGCTTTTGTCTTGCCACTCTACCCCATAGCCCAGACATATGAAGAATAGGGGAGATTGTTGTCACATGTACCACACAGCCAGTACTTGCCAGATACTCCTTTAATGTTGTAGGCCTCTTGGTAGCTTCCCAAGACAGTTTTCTTCTCGTCTTTTCATCATTTTTGGAGGGAGCTCCAGTTCTTGGTAATGTCACTGTTGTGCCATATTTTCTCCACTTGATGATGACTGTCTTCACTTTATTTGGGGTTAATCAGAGGCACTTTAAATGATGGCAGGTGTATGCTGACTTCTATATAACACGATTTGGAATGTGATTGCTTAATTCTGAACACAGCTACATCCCCAGTTGTAAGAAAATGTGCAGACTTATGCAACCACATTATTTGTATTTTTTATTTTTCTTCCCTCCGCCTAAAAGATTTCAGTTTGTTTTTCAATTGAGTTGTACAGTTTATAGGTCACATTAAAGGTGGAAAAAGTTCTGAAATGATTTATCTTTGTCTAATTTTTTTACAGCACAGAAACCTGACATTTTAACAGGGGTGTGTAGACTTTTTATATCCACTGTATATTCGGACCAACATGGTAATTACGGTAAACAGCTTAAGAAAAAAATAGACCAAATGTGTTCAACAATATAACTGCTGGTTTATCAGTAGGCATTTATAAACTGTTCACCACCCTTTCTGCCATCGAATTGGATGCACATGTTTCCTATAGTATTCAATGGTGTACAGGCGTGTTCGCTACTTGATAAATACTGTTTTGTGTATATGGTGGCTTATTTCAATACATTGCTCGATAAATCTGGGTCTAAATGTGAATATTGTAGCTTAAGATGCTTCTGTATTATGATTATTGCTTTGCATATAGAGAATAGTATATATACTAAATTTAAATAATAGTTAATCCGAAAATTGCAGATCAGAGGAGATCTTAAAAGGTTGAACTTGATGGACTGAAAGTCTTTTTTCAACCTTAAATACTATGTAACTATGTAACTATGTAGACATATCCCCTAACCCAGACATACTATGTAACTATGTAACTATGGAGACATATCCCCTAACCCAGGTCCCTCCCTCATTTCTACCTGCTTTCAGCCACACTCTACTCCAAGGGCAGAAAACACCAGAAAAACACAGAATTTGATGCCCATCACTTGTCACAAACCCTCCACTCTTCCTTTCTCCTGTGCTCTCTGGAACGCACAATCTATCTGTAATAAACTCACTTTCACTCACGACCTTTTTACTACCAACTCCCTCAATCTACTGGCTCTTACTAAAACCTGGCTCTCCTCTTCTGATACTGCCTCCCCTGCAGCACTCTCACATGGGGGTTTTCACCTCAGTCACACACCTAGACCTGGGAACAAACAAGGTGGTGGTGTGGGCGTATTACTTTCTTCTCGCTGTACGTTCCACCTCATACCCCCTGTCCCATCCCTCCAATTTTCGTCTTTTGAAGCTCATACTATCCGCATTCTCTCCTATCTCTCTACGTGTTGCTGTAATCTATCGTCCCCCAGGTACTCCGTCTCAATTTCTCGATCACTTTTCCGCCTGGCTCCCACACTTTCTTTCCTCCAATATTCCCACACTGATACTTGGCGACTTCAACATTGCCATTGACACCCCCACCTCCTCAGCAGCCGCCAAACTACTTGCACTCACCTCTCCCGCACTGCTGAACGGCTATGGAGGAAATCACGCTCCGCAGCAGATTTCCTTCACTACAAGTTTATGCTACGTTCCTTCTCCTCTGCCCTCAACCTGGCCAAACAGCAGTACTTTACATCACTAATATCAACTCTGTCCTCTAACCCAAAACGTATTTTTGCCACTTTCAATACTCTCCTCCGCCCACCACCTCCCCCCATTACTTCCTGTCTCACGGCTGAAGACTTTGCCAACCATTTTACTCATAAAACTCAATCTATCCACAATGAACTCTCCTCTCACCGTGGCTCACACACTTCACTCTCTCAACTAACTCAACCAACCAACAACACCCAATCTACCCCCCCCCTCCATTCCCACAGCCACTCTGGACTTCTTTACCCCTGCAACAGAAGATGAAGTCTCCATCCTAATATCATCCTCTCACCTCACCACCTGTCCTTCAGATCCTATTCCATCTCAGCTCATCCCTCCCCTCTCTACTACACTAATCCCAGCTCTCACACATATCTTCAACCTTTCCCTTAACACTGGCACATTTCCATCATCTCTAAAACATGCCATAATTACACCCACTCTCAAGAAACCCTCATCCGATTCTGACGTTGCATCTAACTAACGCCCTATCTCTCTACTCCCCCTGGCTTCAAACTGCTGGAGCGGCTCGTCTATAACCGCCTTACCAGTTTCATCTCCTCTAACTTTCTTCTGGACACTTTCCAATCCGGCTTTCGGCCCCAACACTCCACTGAGACAGCCCTCATAAAAGTCACCAATGACCTGCTCACCGCCAAGTCTAAAGGCCACTTTTCTATTTTGCTTCTCCTGGATCTCTCTGCCGCCTTCGACACAGTTGACCATTCAATTCTACTCCTCACCCTCTCCTCCCTCGGCATTCGAGACACTGCTCTCTTGTGGTTCTCATCATACCTCCAAGAACGATCATTTAGCGTCTCCTTCTCCGGCACATCTTCTTCTCCTTACCCCCTGTCTATTGGCACACCCCAAGGATCAGTCCTAGGCCCCCTCCTCTTCTCCATCTACACATCCTCACTCGGCACCCTAATAAATTATTTTGGGTTCCAGTACCATCTCTATGCAGATGACACCCAAATCTATCTCTCAGCACCAGATCTATCCCCCTCTCTTCTAGCACACGTCTCCGACTGCCTCTCTAGTATATCCTCTTGGATGTCCGCCCACCATCTGAAACTCAACATGTCTGAGACTGAACTCCTAATCTTCCCTCCCTCTCCCACAGCGTCAATTCCTCACATCTCTCTGTCTGTCAACAACGCCATCATCACTCCCACCTCCCAAGCCCGTTGTCTCGGGGTTCTACTGGACCCTGCCCTCTCTTTCATCTCACACATACAGTCTCTAACCAAATCCTGTCTTTTCCATCTAAAAAACATATCTAAAATACGCCATTACCTTACACAAGACACTACTAAGATTCTAATACACTCTCTCATCATTTCTCGTCTTGACTATTGCAACTCACTCCTTGTTGGCCTGCCCATCACTCGCCTCTCCCCACTTCAATCCATAATAAATGCCTCCGCCCGACTCATCTTCAGTACACATCGTTCAGTGTCGGCAGCTCCTCTTTGTCAATCACTTCACTGGCTTCCCTTAGCCTTCAGAATAAAGTTTAAAATCTTGACCCTAACTTATAAAGCCCTCAACAACAGCACACCCCCATACATCTCTGCTCTCATCTACAAATACTCCCCCACACGCCCTCTTCGTTCTGCTAACGACCTTCCTCTTTCTACCACTCTTGTCACCTCCTCTCACTCCCGCCTCCAGGACATTTAACGCGCTGCCACTATTCTCTGGAACTCCCTGCCTCGCTTCACCAGACTATCCTCCAGCCTTAAATCCTTCAAAACATCAATAAAAACGCACCTCTTTAAAGAAGCCTATAACCTTCCTTCCTGACATGCTCAGCACTACTCTCTCCCTACTGTACCACATACAAACTTCAACCTTTAGATTGTAAGTCTGCGAGTTTCAATCCTGCGCAGTGCTTTAGGGAAAGTGCTATGGACACTGGATTCCAAGCTCAAAGACAGGGCCACCCTCTCTTTGCAATGTATGAATCTTTAACTTGTCATTGCCTGTAACTTAACTTATGTATAGCGCTACGGAATATGTCGGCGCGTTACAAATAAACGATAATAATAATAATAATAATAATAATAACTATGTAAAATTTAAAATGTTGCAGACCTCTGGGAGATGCTGAATCTTACAAGAAATAGAACCATAAGAAACGTTCAAACTGTTATGGAACATGCTTATTTTGTTTTTGTTAAGCAAAGAAGCAAACTGACACTGATGTGAATTCCCAGATAAAAAAATGCATATTTCCACATTTGATGTTAATTAAAGAGCCATTTTGTGATCTGTAATGAGCCACGTTTGGCTACAAGGTACCAACCGCTGCATTAAGGTGTGCAGAATCTTCCCCTTTTAGTATTTAATCAGTTTTTACCACTTTTTTAAAAGATCCCAGCATGTTTTCAGATCACAGGTGCATTTTTAGTGATTTGACAAGTTAATTTCCAGTAAAGACTGGTCGCTATGTGTGAAAAGTAAATGGACAATACAAGGTGTTATCTGCAACTGGAGATTATATGCCTGATGTGTATTTTTAAGTATGTTGCTTTATGTTCAGCATAGTTTCCACTAATCTTACATAGTACTTTGTGTTTTCTAAGGCAGGAAAAAGCAACACAATTGAGATTGGCACAATTATTGTTTAGGCTAAGTAAATAAAATGTCTCTGACTCATTTTGACGAACATCATTGTGTATCCCTAAGGAAGAAGTGGTAGGAGTGCTAATGCAGAAACAATTCTTTTAGCGTAGGTGAAAGGGGATTATTATTTCTGCTAAACAACTAGAAATTTCAGATATGTCATGAAATGAAATGGTGAGATGCCTGAGCTTATAAAGTAGTTACTTGCAGTGAAATCAGTGAGAATATAATGGATATGTTACATGTCTTATGACAGGGAAAGCAAAATGGAGAGATGTAAAGAACCGCTATGTTACAGGAGGGGTGACTGCTAACCACTAATTGCAACCAGTCATCTGTACTCAGTAGTTTTTCGTAGGCAGTAGATGAAAGAAAGTAAACACACAAACATTGCAAATAATAAATTGGGTTATGTGATGAATGTAGGTTAGAGTGGATGATAGTTCAGCAATTATGGTATCACAGCATCTCTCAGTTGGAGAAGCCCCTTAGCTGGCACGACTTGGAGGTTGATGTTTATGTCCCACAGTGGGCTTCACTATATCCTTTTCCTCTTGGCTTTTCCCACTTTCAGGCGGCACAGGAGCTGTATGGATAGTATGTTTTATGCTTCTCTATGTCAGTGCTCACAACTAACCCTTTCCACCTCTTATGCACCTCTTTCTTCCATTTCTTCCACATTGTTGCTGATGCTTTTGGGCATTTTCAGCAAAGTGCCACAAGGAATTACATACAATACCCCTCAAAAACTTTCCCAAAAGCATTTCACTGTCACGTATACTCTAACAGTTTTGTTTCTTTCATCTACCATCATCTGCTTAACTTCCCAGAATGCAGTGTAATAACTGTTTTTCTCGGAACTCTGAGCTGGAAGCAGGTTTTTTAACTTGCTTTAGACATTCAAGTGTGAACACGGATGTACTTTTTATTGACTGTACTACTGTACGGTGGAGGGCTTCTATCGCTCTTTTGCCCACCATATTTTAAATGATTGTTGTGGTGAACTACCTACTCATAATTTCCACAACACAGGCTGAGATCCCTCTCCATGCTGATGATAGCCAGTAAGCTTGAAACAGCTGTACATGGATTGGATTCTCAGCCTGTGTTTATTCCAACCTTGGCTTTGCATTAAAGTTGTGTAATACAGCATGCATAAGCTTAAAGGAAGCCATGTTTGATAATGGCTACGGAATGAAGAGCGAGGCATTTTTGGGCACATTTGTATGTCCCAGCTCAACTTCCCAGAATGCAGTGTAATAACTGTTTTTCTCGGAACTCTGAGCTGGAAGCAGGTTTTTTAACTTGCTTTAGACATTCAAATGTGAACACAGATGTACTGTTTATTTACTATATATATATATATATATATATATATATATATATATATATATTTTTTTTTTAATCAGTTTAACTATATATAGAGGCCTAGCTGCACAGGATGCTCTGCTAACTATATTAGTAAGTAAGGGCTGTTCCAGCAGAAGCAGCTTTCACTCCTCACTTACACACAGGTACATTTGGCTGGAGGGTGCGGTGCAGAACTGGGGAATGTAACGCCAACACTGCCCTGGCTCTGTCACTCGTGCCTGTCTGCTTCCAGGTAACACTGAATTGCAGAGACATACAGTGGATGAGATCTATGTGCCTGTAAAGCATCTTGTGGCACGACACCCTGGCCCCTGGCATTTGTTGAGCCCTGTAAATTTTCATTTTTATTTAAGGTACAGTATTACATTTCTTTTCTGGTTGCTTGCGTTCTGGATAACTGAGAGTCTACTGTATATATATATATATATATATATATATATATAGAGTCATTTAGTAATTATTAATCTATATATATATATATATATATAGATAAATAATGAGTATTGCAATATCATTTGATACCTTTTGTATTGGACAAACGTCTTATTTATAATGACGAGCTTTCAAGAGGTTTAACCTCCCTTTATCAAGTCTGAAGCAATACTAACATGAGATGGAACCCTCAGTTTGAATAATAACAGCAGATGCAGAGAGAGCGGAAACAGCATCTGACATCATCAGGTAAACACATATATGGGGAATAAACACAACATAGCAAAGGAAACATATATACACATATTAAATACACATATACATCAATATATACATGAAAAAGCAGAGCACTGTAGTCCACAATGATATCTTTCCTGTGTATATATATATATTTATATATACTGTGCCTTGCAAAAGTATTCACCCCGTTGACTTTTTACCTATTTTGTTACATTACAGCCTTAAATTCAATGTTTTGTTAATCTGAATTTTATGTGATGGATCAGAACACAATAGTCTTAAGTTGGTGAAATGAGAAAAATATATACATGAAACTATTTTTTAGAAATAGAAAACAGAAAATTGGCATGTGCGTATGTATTCACCCCCTTTGTTATGAAGCCCATGAAAAGCTCTGGTGCAACCAATTACCCTCAGAAGTTACATAATTAGTGAAATGATGCTCACATGTGTGCAATCTCACATGATCTGTCATTACATATACACACCTTTTTGAAAGGCCCCAGAGGCTGCAACACCTAAGCAAGAGGCACCACTAACCAAACACTGCCATGAAGACCAAGGAAATCTCCAAACAAGTAAGGGACAATGTTGTTTAGAAGTACAAGTCAGGGTTAGGTTATAAAAAAATATCCAAATCTTTGATGATCCCCAGGTGCACCATCAAATCTATCATAACCAAATGGAAAGAACATGGCACAACAGCAAATCTGCCAAGAGACGGCCGCCCACCAAAACTCACGGACCGGGCAAGGAGGGCATTAATCAGAGGGAGCACAGAGACCTAAGGTAACCCTGGAGGAGCTGCAGAGTTCCACAGCAGAGACTGGAGTATCTGTACATAGGACAACAATAAGCCATACGCTCCATAGAGTTGGGCTTTATTGCAGAATGGCCAGAAGAAAGCCATTACTTTCAGCAAAAAACAAAATGGCACGTTTTGAGTTTGCAAAAAGGCTTATGGAAGACACCCAAAATGCATGGAGGAAGGTGCTCTGGTCTGATGAGACTAAAATAGAACTTTTCGGCCTTTAAAGAAATCGCTATGTCTGGCGCAAACCCAACAGATCACATCACCCAAAGTACACCATCCCCACAGTGAAACATGGTGGTGGCAGCATCATGCTGTGGAGATGTTTTTCAGCAGCCAGGACTGGGAAACTGGTCAGAGTTGAGGGAAAGATGGATGGTGCTAAATACAGGGATATTCTTGAGCAAAACCTGTTCCACTCTGTGCGTGATTTAAGGCTAGGATGGAGGTTCACCTTCCAGCAGGACAATGACCCCAAACACACTGCTAAAGCAACACTTGAGTAGTTTAAGGGGAAACATGTAAATGTGTTGGACTGGCCTAGTCAAAGCCCAGACCTCAGTCCAATAGAAAATATATGGTCAGACTTAAAGATTGCTGTTCACAAGTGCAGACCATCCAACCTGAAGGAGCAGGAGAAGTTTTGCAAGGAGGAATGGGCAAAAATTCCAGCAGTAAGATGTGGCAAGCTCATAGAGACTTATCCAAAGCAACTTGGAGCTGTGATTGCCGCAAAAGGTGGCTCTACAAAGTATTGACTTTAGGAGGGTGAATAGTTATGCCCATTGACTTTTTCTGTTATTTTGACCTATTTGTTGTTTGCTTCACAATAAACAAAAACAACAAAAAAAAAACTTCTTCAAAGTTGTGGCATGTTCTGTAAATTAAATGATACAAAACCTCAAAAAATCCATGTTAATTCCAGGCTATGAGGCATGAAAACACAAAAAAAATGCCAAGGGGTGAATACTTTTGCAAGGTATTGTATATAACGTTTTATGTATAAAGAAATCAGTTTAGCTTTAATACTTATTTTTTTAAAGTAGAGTTTATTGGTGTAGTGGTTTCATACAATGGAAAGTCATTGGTCCTAAATCATTGGCTTCTACTTGTTTTTTTTAATTGCCTAGTATATTTTTAACACATATATTATTTATATATATATATGGTATACCCCCAGTGTAACACTATCCCAAATAAAACCAATGAGTCACTTAAGACTTGGTGTAATTTCTACAACTATTTCTTTGAAAAGCTATACTGTTATCTTATTCTCTGTTATCTATATAAATGTTCAGATCATTTTCCCATCATCTTTTTAATCTATTTCCCAATCTATATATCATACTTATTCCTCCCTTTACATCATGATTTTCTAAGCATTTCCTTTCAAAATCATTAAGTGGCCTCATTATCTCCTGTTTTAGCAGTGAGTTAACGAAGTGCCTAATTTGTAGATATGAATAAAAACATCTTTATTAATTCCAAGTATTTCTAATACATTTTCAGATGAAATCAATCTTCAATTTCTAATAAAATGTATTACTCTTGTTAAGTCAAGTTTAGTCCAATATTTTAAGGTTTTGAGAGTTTTGACCTTTCAGAAAATTGGGGTTATAGATGATAGGAGTCATGGTGAATCTGGGGTTGTTGGTTGGTATTTATATTTAAATCTATCCACAGTTTGGTGAATTGGCCAATACTACCATTATTTGCTATTATTTTATAAGGTAGCCACATTATGAATTCTATTTCCCCCTTTGAAAGCTATGCATTTCCAAATCTATCCATCCTGATAAATCTGATGTTACGTTTAATTTCACAATATTTTAACTGTCATGTAATTAATATTTAAGAAACCTCTTTGTTGTTTGTTTCTATGTATGTACATTCTATTTTTAGTGTTTGGAATTTATACCTCCATATAAATACAAAAAAATCAGATTCTAAGTGCTTGATATCATTTTCGACATTTTAGTACTGCCAATAACTAAATAAATATAGACTGTAAGTCTGAGAGTTTTCAATCTTGTGTGGAGCTTTGGGGAAAGCTCTATGGACACTGGATTCTAAGCTCAATGACAGGGATCTGCGTCAATTGCAATGTGTTTATATTGAAATAGTCTTTTGCCTTGAACTTAACTTATGTATAGCGCTATGGAATATGTAATAATATAATAATAATAATAGTATCTTGGGTGACATTTTATGTAACTCTTACTTTAGACAGCAATGAATGTACTGTACGTAACACTTTGGTATTAATAAATATATAACCACCTGACAGTTGCTGCTTGCATTTGGGAGGTGCTCTAAAAGGGGGGTGATGCTTACCTTGGAGAAATACATGTGTATGTCTCATATATATTGTATGGGTAGCTAAAAGTGGATAATGTTGACATTACTGGATAATATCACTGGATAATACCAACATCATCCGGATTTCGGACATTATTCATATCATCATATACTGTATAATGTTCATGTTGGCCAGATTCAACAGGCAAACTATAGGAGTGGACTTATCATTGTGACAACCTATAGAAGACCTGGTCTGAATCTGGACATCTTTCCTGTTTGTTCTGGAACATCACATATTTTGTACATTTTCTATATATCCCTTTAAAACCTTCAATATTTTTAAATACGATAGTAGTCAAATTGGTTCCTTTTGCAATGTATCTCTCCTATGTAATCTTCCTTCCCGTGCCATTTCCTTGCCATTATATTCAGGTTATTGTATGTGTATGCATAATACAAAATATGGACTGACAACCTTAAAGGGCCACTGCACAATGAAAAAATATGTTTGAAAGCTCTGAAAAGTCTAAGAGCACAACCAAGTCATAAAGCTATTTTTTAATTAGAAAAAAAAAACAATTTTAATGCCTCTAGAGGGATCCATGATACCTTAGTTCACATTATGTGAAAGGGGAGTTTACATTGCTGGGGAGCTATGGTTGCATTGATTGATGCCAAGTGTCTACTTCTAGATGAGTGAGGGGAAGGGGTGTGATGTCAATTTCAATCTTATTTTCTGAGCTTATTTTCTCAGTATGTTCCCTCCTCCCCACTCCTCCCTCAGTGGATAACTAGAAACACACATCCCCATTGTCTAGTTCTTGGGATGTGATGTAACAAACACAAAATTGACTTTTATACTCATAAACAGTCTTTAAAAAATCTGATTTTCCCAGAATATGTTTTATGTCCATGGTCTTTTTTTCTTGAACTGCAGTGGTACTTTATTGTCATTTTCACAAATACATTTGGACCTTGAGGAATTTTGTAAAATAAATGACTACTCCCATAGGACTGTGAATAATAATACTCAGGCGGTTAGCAAGGAGAGGATGATATCCTCTTCTTATCACTTCTATACATGTGCAAATCTCTGTTTTAAATTTTCCAAGTAATATATGTTTTTGTACAGAATTGTGCACGTTTTGGGGCTATGTCATAATATAGGCACATGCACACTATGTTAAGTTAATTGGTGGATTCACTTTCACTAGGAAGATCATTAGGATTTAGTTTAGATATAGCAAGTCACTTGGAGCATTTTTATTTTTTTCTCATATATACAGTATGTGATAAATTAGGAGTGTGCAGACTGGGAGCTAGCGCCTCTATGCAGACCCAGAGGGGTAGGTTTATCAACGTAGAGAGAAGTGCGGTTAGAAAGTGTAGTGAAATATCCACATTTCTTATGTTTCCTATAGGGACTATTTAGGAGAGTCTATCCAGTTTGATGACTATAATCCACAGACTTCAACTAGGGACTCTGAAACTATCCTGAAAAGGGAAGAGTGTGAACTCTCATCTGCACTGCCAAGACAAAAGTTGGGATGGTAAGATGGATATAGGACAGAAAATGAATAACATTAGGAGAATATGAATTTGGTCTAGAGGTGGCGCACAATCAGATTTTTTTTTTTTTTTTAGATAGGGTATGGCATATAGGAGGTCAATCTCTTTTAAAGGAAGAAAACGAGAAACCATATTAAAATGTTTGCTCCCCTCTGCAAAACATCCCTTATTTCCCATGGGAGTAATGCACATGACAGATGAAGTGGTGCTTCTCTTTACTCTCTCAGTATATATGTATGTGAGATCCTATTATGTTTATTATCTTCACGTCTGGTTATGTTACCATCATTTTCCTCCCACACATTATAAATGTGTCTGCTTTTACCATACACTTGATAAAATGAGCTGATACTGATAAATGCAAAACATCACATTGAGAGAGATCATATAATTTGCTCCTATAACGAGCTTCTATATCGTAAGCCTTGTACTTGCCATTTCCTATAAGTTCTTAAAATGACTCAGTATTTCAGATGCCTTAAAAGTAGACAAGAAATACAACAAAGTAGGCTGAAACGGTTAATAATTTTTGGATTTGCCTTATTTAGATATGTACCCTTAAAAGTTCTGAACACTTACCACTAAACAGTAATGTTCTAATGTTATTTTTCCACTTTGTAGTAGTAACATAATTCCATAAAATAATATGCAGGAATCACTATTACATAGTTACATAGGCCCTCATTCAATTGTGGTTTGGCCAATTGAATAGGGCTCTAAATAAGCACCTAGCATATTTTTTTAAAATAAGTGTTTAGTTAGTGAAAACCTTGCTTTTGGATAGATGCTTACTTACTAAAAACTTCTTTAAAAAAAAGATGTTATGTGCTTATTTAGAGCCCTATTCAATTGGACAAATTGCAATTGAATGAGGGCCATAGTAATTAAGGTTGAAAAAAGACTTTCAGTCCATCAAGTTCAACCTTTTAAGATCTCCTCTAATCTGCAATATGCTGATTAAATATTAATTAATAAGTTGTTAATTATTAATCAATTATTTAGTTATTTATTTCAATTATTAATTAATCCAGAGGAAGGCAAACAGAAAAAAAAAAAAAAGTGAGACCTAGCCAATCGTCTCAAAGGGAAAAAAATAAAAATAATTCCTTCCTGACCCCAGATACTGGCGATTGGATTACTCCCTGGATCAATACTGTCTCTCTAATTATCCATGATAACCCTGAATTCCCTTTTTAATTAGAAATAAATCCAGTCCCCTTTTAAAGAGAGGAAAATAAATCTCTATCACAAGTCATATGATAGGTGCATCTTCAGCCCCTGTTTACTTCCTTGGAGTGCCTTTCACTATATAATACCAATTGCATGCCTCAAAGACGATGCCACCATCTCATACTCCATTTCATAGCACCCTACTCACCTACTACCTCATTTCCTGATCTGTAATCACCCAAAACGTAATGCGTTATTTTTTTTTTTAATGGCAACCTGTTCGCCACCATCTCCTTGCACCCTGGTCATACTCTTTTTTAATGGTACCCTACTCTATACCATCCCATACTCCATTTCACAGCACCATGCTTATGGCCAATTCATACTCATATGTTTCATGGTGCCGCACTCACTCAATTTCTCATACTCTTATTTCATGGCACTCTGCTCTCGACTATTTCATACTTTATTTCATGGCACCATTTTCCCACACCATTTTACACTTAATAACATTGCGTCTGCTCATGACCATCTCAAATTACATTTCATGGCATCTTTTTCACGACCATCTTATATTTAATTTCATAGTACCCTACTCACCCACCATCTCATACTCAATTTCATAGCACTCTACTCATCCTATATATACTACTCCAGTTCATGGCACTCTCCTCACTATCCATCTCATACCGCATATCATGGCATGTAAACATTATCCCGGTAGTTCCAAAACCTCTCCTCGGGGCTCCCCAGACAGGTCTGGATTTCAATTTAACAGTGTGTGATCTTAACTAACGATTTTAGAATGCTTTGAGGGCTTCTGTAGAGCTACTTGTCTCTGACACTTAGAGGTCATCAAGGGGCAGAAGCAACTCCGACCAGGAGGAAATACTACACAAGCTTATGTCTACAAAGGAGCACATTTTGTTCATTGGTTGGAGACTTGTTTTATTTGCGTCTGACTGTGTAGGTCTGCCTCTCAGCCAGAGCTACTCCCACCCCTTGATGACCTGCAAAGTTTCCAATATTCTGTAGATTATCATTTTTTTAATGTAAAACATATGTAAAATTCCCAAGAAGAACTGAAGCTCCAAAAACTCTGAACTATCCCTGTTAATAGAATTGCCAGACACTTAAAACTAATTAAGTGCAAAGCGTTATGCAGCTTCTAATCTTAATTAATCAGCTACTTAGATGCCATCAATTAATTTGTGGAAAGAATCTGAGAATAGTGACTGAATAACTCTGTATATAGGAAAAAAAATGAAATACCTGTGTAAGTGAGGCAACATTAATTGTCACCCAGGGATCTATTAAGTACAAAGCTATAGCCGTTAGCTCTTGTTAATAGCTATTCAAGTGGATAAGAATCAACAACCTAACTACTATTAGTGGCAATTAAAAACAACATTGTTCTGTTGGAGCTCCTTTTAGTAAGAGGACTTCCAAAAGGCATGTGTAATTGAAGAACAACAGAATTAAGTTCATTTACATAAAAACTAGGGCAAGCGAATGTTAAAGACTTCTTATAACTATAACTGCTGTTCCTCCACAAGACCTTGGCTAAACATTATCATTGGCGCTATAAGTTTCCTCGGTAGTCACAGAACATGTGGTTCAGCCATATACTTTGAGTTGAGTATAGGTGGCTATTACTCCTCCAGTTCATGGCACGCTCCGCACTATACATCCCATACCCCATATCATGGCATTTAATCCTTATGCTGGTGGAAATTATTTTTATACATTTTGGACAGATTGTGTTGTAAAGTGCAAAAAATAGCATTTTATGGTGGAGCACGATATCGAGAAAATATATATTTGACTATACTCATGATAACAAGCTCATATGAGACCAAATGCTAGTTTTAAATGACAAGAGGAGCTGGATGATTTAATTAGGCATTGATAATTAGTAGTATTCATATTCAATGTCAATGATCAATGTAAAATTTTATTTCAAAGATCAGACACAGCTGCTACTAATCTCTGTCCACTATAAGGTCAATGGGTTGGCAGCTTGTGCTAAATTTTCAGGCACAATGTTGTACCAACAAAATGCACTTCATTGGTTGGATACTTGCTGTGTTAGAGTGGGTCCTCTTGTCAGCAATTATTTTTGTTGTGAAGGTCAGTATATGCATGACTGCCATCTTATCTAATTATATTGTTCTTATTAGGCCCATCACTCAGCCAACCAACCCGCCATTGATGACCTCATCGGAGTAGAGATAATCAACTCCTCTGGAGCTGTTACTCTAATCTTTGACAGCTGATTTAATATTCAGTATACAGTCACAGTGATACAAATTTACACATTAGCATACTGAGTGATACTGATACAGTGCTAAAAAAAATTGTTTTTGTTTAAAATTAACGCCTTGCTTTTATTTGAAAGATCTCACTTTTAGAAATTCAAATGAATGCGTAAAAATCTAAGCACTTGCCTTTTATTGCAAAAAGTGATATGACCTGCCTATGAATAGAGAACATGAATATAACTGTTACAGTATAGAACTTAGCTGCAGTCTGATTGGCTCTTGAGCTGGCACTTTTGACCCAATCAGCTCAGAGAGCTCAGTGATAGCGACAAAATATATAAACACAAATACTACCTGTACATAGCAGCCAGTTCCTCTCAGCAGCCATATTCACATAGCATCAAGTTCCTCTCACCATCCACCCCCACACAGTCCCCACCCCTCTTAGCATTCATCCCTTTATAGCACCCAGTCCATGTCAACAGTCATCCCCTCTCAGCATCCATTCCCACACAGCACCCAACCAATCTCAGCTCCCACCTCATATAGCACCCATCCCTATCTCCTTTCCACCCTCCTCACAAAACCCATTCCCCCTGTACTTTCATCTCTTTCCTGATACACATCCCCAGAATTCTGAGCTGCTCCACACTGCCACCTCTTGGAGTTTCTGTAGAAATGTCCTTTTTTTAAAAAGGCACAGACCGATTTCTGGATGGGGGGTGCGGCCAAGGACATCCAGAAGGGACCAGGGGCGCGTAGCGGGTTGGGCCATGGCAGGGGGGGGGGGGGGCCCAACACTAAAGAAAAAAATGGCACACTTGATTGCTTTATCCCCTAAAGGAATTTATTTTTTGCAGTAATAAATAATAATGATTATATTCTGTAGCGCTATGGGCAGGAGTGTACAACAATATCTAGGAGAAACTTCGATTTTCTTGGAGCCAGGTAATCTGTTTTCTAAGATCTTATAATGATGCCTTTGATAAATATACATCATACTTTGGAAAAATATTTAGGGGCAAGCAGTACGAAGTTTAGGATCCCGGGCTTCCAGGTAATGTCCATCCTAGACTAGGATCATAATTCATTCATGGATAAAATAAACACACTGGTATATGATTAGATGGGGGTCCTGCTCATAAGAGCTTTCAATCTAATTGAGGGTCTTTAAAGTAGAAATACACCTGTAAGGAATTCAACCAAGCTTTCTATATGTTTGCAGCAGTTATTTATCTATAATAATTCTCTTGTTGGGTACATTGATCACTTACGTATGAAACTTATTATTTTCTGTGTCATGCATTTTTTTTAAAGATAAGACGTATATGCTATCAAACAAACAGACAAATTGCTACTTCATCATGCTTTCTTTAGTTGTATTAAATAATTGTGTCTGCCACAATAATTACAAAGATATAAAGTCAGGGTACAATACTTGGTTTCTGTCAGGCTCAGCCACACAGATAAGCTATTGCATTCTAGTTCATTAATCTATTACCAAAGCAATTATTTAGACAATACAGAAAATCAAGGGTGAAAAGTAATAACTTTACATTGACTATGCAATTCAATACTAGGTTTTCTCCCCCGTGTTTCTTTCAGTCATGTGGGTTTGATCTTTGTGTAGTTACCCATGTCATCTTACTGTATTAAAAAGGCGCAGCCAGTCATGCTGAATGTATGCAAATATTAACTCCTTCAATCAACAACTGAACAAGCTAAAGGACCAATGTACAATGGAAAAATACATATATTTAAAAAAAAATTCAGGAGGATGATTAAAAAAGATAATTTAATCAAGTTAGTTTTTTTTTTAAATTGAAATCAGACATTGGTAACACCAGGATGCATCCATAATACTGTGGCAGAAATGATCTGTGTGAGAGGGGCATTTACATTTCTGGAGAGTACTGCTTGCATTTCCTGATGCAAGCAGCCTTCTTCTAGACCTTTGAATGTCAAGGGGTGTGGTGCCAATTTTAATCTGATCTAATTATCTAACAAACCCAACTAATTTCCGCTTGCTCCCTCCTTCCACTCACACACTCATGGCCCAGTTTCAAATGGATTTTGCCTTGTTACACCACATTTATTGGAATTGGTGAAATCAGTACTCCTCCGAAAATCTTTTGTAGGAGAGTGTGAAGTGGTCCATTAATTGCCAATCTCATGATGTACAACTAACATCTTTATGAGATAAGCCTCCAATTATGTAATGCTGTTGTCATATACTTTAATTGTCACAATAAATGGATTACTCCTTTCTATTCCTTTGGTATCCACACTTCTTTAACTTTTCTGCCAATCATTAATACCGGTTCTTCTATTGTTCAGCTTCCCTTGCTGCACTTTTATATTACAACCAAGGAAAATAATATTAGGCATTTGTACTTATAGGGGTATGTGCAGACATCCTAGTATCTCTAATTAAGCTTTTCTATCTATACAGTATATATATATATATGTCCCATTATGTTTTCAATTTATCCAATTATTTGATGTCCAGTTTGTCTCCTTTGCTTGCATGTAGCTGTCATCCGTCCATGGACCTACCTTCTCACCTCCTATGTCACTTATTCTTCTTTAAACTTATTTCCTCAAGAGAATAACAATGTCCTCACTCCCACTACCACCGTCTTCTTACACAACAACTCATTCAATGATACTATATACTTCAACCCAACTAAAGGTGTTATCTTATGATTCCATCTACTCTCTAATATACGGTTACTGCATCCTACTTCACTTCTGGTATTCTATTTCATTCCAGGGAGTAACTAGGCTGACTGGATAATTATCCCCTGTGGTCAGAGCAATACAGCCAGAGCTTCATAGGGTGAATATCAATTACTGGAAATGGTAAGCCATTAGATAGAGAATTATTATTATTTTTTTTATACAACTAATTAATTAATAGTTAATCCGCATATTTCAGATCAGAGGAGATCTTAAAAGGTTGAACTTGATGGGCTGAAAGTCTTTTTTCAACCTTAAATACTATGGGCCTCATTCTATTAGCGGCCGCAGCCGTTGCGGGGCCGCAAGGACCGGCCGCAAGCTATTCTGCTATTCTATTCCCTTACGGCCGTAGGCTCCGGCAGGCTTGCGGCCGGTGCCTTGCTATCTCTTGCGGCCGCTCGCGCCGGAGGAAAGCCTTTGATCTAAAACGGCCGCAAGAGATTTGCAATTCAATTGCTCCGGGAAACCTCTCTGCAAGGCTAAAAGCGAGCCGCAGCTTACTTGCAGGAAAGAGGTCCCGCTAGCACCAATTAAGCACATAAAATAGCTCAAATAAAGCCATCCTGCACTTTTAGAAGACTATAAAGGGATTTTAGGTGTTAGAAAAAATAGCACATAATTATCCTGTACTCAAATCCGTAAAATATTTTATTTTTAATATCCGTAAAATATCCATGTAAAAAGTCCAGAGGGCTTGGAGCACCTCAGACCCGGCCACGCTGCGGCCAGAAAATAAACAGTTAATTTGAACTCGGGTTTGGGCAGATGTGCAAGCTTGAGAGTGGGTTCCTTTTAATCCTCATGTCCCCCAATATGATCCCTAGCATTTACAGAGCTGTACAGTGCAGGCTTGAATTTATTTTTGAGTTTTTATATTTCTGAGATTACGGCCGGTTCCAAGATATGCGGCCGGCCGTAAGAGGAGATCCTTGCGGGGCCGTATAATAGAATCGCGAGTTAACTGAACCCCCGCAAGGAATCGCAGCCTTACGGCCGATTTACGGCCGATAATAGAATGAGGCCCTATGTAACTATGTAAATATGTATAATATTCAATGTTTGTTTGTCTTTTTCATCATGTTTTCACAAAATACCTTTTTTTGCTCTCCAGTATGTTAGCATTCCCCTTCTGGATCGCTACCTTGTTGTGGTGACGGGGCTTGTGCACCAAAGTGAAGCTGTGAGCTATACCATATAGGTCACCCAAGATGGGCAGATCATAACAGGCCATACATATTGTGGTTCATTGGAGATGGAACTGGCAACCCACTCCAGTATCTTTGCCAAGAAAACCATATGGATAAGCACAACCAGAAACGCAGGCAGATGTACCATATGGTCACGAGAGTCAGTCATGACTGAAGAACTTAAGAATAACAACAATATGTTAGCATTAGAGTGTAAGCTCTCTCGACAGCAAGGCCATCATCTCCTTGATGTACCAATGTGTATGTGCAATCTGCCTTGTAATGTATGTAAATGTCTATCCGTGTATTTATTGAATCTGCTGGCGCTCTAAAAATAAAATATAATAAGAATAATAATTAGAATTTTAAGAATAAAATATAATAAGAATATAATACACCTCATTCAAATGGAAGCAAAGAAAGAGAAATACATAAGATTAACTCGTATGCGCACTTTCTTTATACTGGAACAACACATACCAAAAGTATTACATTTCAGAGTTCATCATTTCACCTGCTGCTAATTTTAATGTATTTTTTGCCTTTCAGAAAAAGAAATGGATGGAAGATGAATTATATTAATAACAATCTGAAACAACAAAGGGGAATCATGTTGATTTGTGAAGATATCACTGTGTTGTACTGCGCACCTGAGATGATTAAGAAACTATAATAAAATGTATTAGTGCTTCTCATTTGTATACAACTAATTTAGCAAGGCGCTGTGAAGGGATATCAAATTAAATATTATGCATAGTATTTTCAGTGCTATAAAATATCAGTGGTTACTGCAAGATCCAACTTTAAATAAAATAAAAGGGGCTTTTTAAAGGAATTATTTTTTTCTAAGAAGCCCAAAGAGTAACAAAGTCTTATAGTCTGTGACCTCCTACTTTCTTTCTGTTTTCTCTCATGAGAGCTATTACCTTGCACAGCTATGACCAAAAGCCACGCCCGTATGGGAGGGGTTGCACACTAATTTCATTGAGAAGGATAAACGGATGAATTATTCTAGTTAAATTTTTTATAAATAAATAAACTGTCTAGGGAGCCCTTTTTAATTTAATTCAGTTTCAATTGTATGTTTATGAATATTAAGGACCACTGAAGTGTCATATTTACATTGTGCTGTTATAATTAATTTGTTTTAATGACGTTGGCTTGATAATGTGCAAAACATTTTTTACAAAGTTTAAAATACATACAGCTTTTAATATTTAACTATCATATGAAAATTTAGCTTTAATGGCCGCAGACATTTGTCTTTGTCCCTAATGGGGATTAGAAATATGTGAGGAGCGGGATTCAGATAACAACTACATTCAGTTCTATTGAGAGACTAACACTTTACATATACACTTAATAGGACTCAATAGTAGAGGAACCCACCCCCATAACTACAGGAAGACTACCAGTCAAAAATGGAAGTACCCATGACACAAGCAGAGTAAGTTCAATATAATATTTTTTTAGACATACTTTTATGATCCTGGCTTGTTATTGTTAAGTAGTTCAGTCGTGGCCAACTCCTCATGGCCCAATGGACTACAACATGCCAGGCACATCCATTGTTATGTCTCTGGTGGTGCTTATTCATAAGGTTATCTTGGCAAAGATACTGGAGTGGGGTGCCAGTTCCTTCAATTTTGGCCTGGCTGCAAGTATTATATGTACTAGAGACTGCAATATGGAGTTTCACAATTTGCTACTACAGGGACATGAGGATGAAGAAGAGGTAAACATGGCAATCCCCAGTGGTGAGCAGAGAATAATTAAAAATGTATTTATATTAAAAAGTATTATTCTGTAACCCTATGCCACTGGGCTTCAACATTGAATGCAACTTAAAATGTAAAAGGCCATGCCATGCTTTACAACTATAATGTCCGTTCATAGCTGCTTGTAAGTACCTTTTCAGAAGACGTCCTTCATAAGGTAGCTTTACCGTGTCAGAGTATTTTTTTGCTATAAGGAGTAGTATAAATAACACAAATCCTGCCTGAGTTAGAGAGTGAGAGAACAGACACTGTAATGTATTATACGTGAAATAAAACCGACAGAACATCTCAGCTGTTCCATCACTTTCATTTCGGTCAATTACATTTTTTCATTTAATGGCTGAACTCAAATATGCTATTCCAATATCAAATAAAAGATAATTCATTTTTAATACATGGAATCAAATTCCCCTTGATACTGTAAATATTAAATTGCTTATGTACACTATGTGAACAAGGCCATTGTCCCTTAAAAAGAAATGTACAATTTAAACAACAGTTCTCACTTTAATATATTCCATTAACACATAATATTACCAATTTTTAGCTTAAATTGACACTGAGGTTCACAATATGGTCAAATTAAAAAGCTTATCAGCTGAACATGATTTAAAAAATAGTTTTCCTACAGTAAACATATTGAAATTTGCTGTTTTTACATGTCAGTCTGTCTGATCTATCTTGTTAATGAGAGACTGCACATGCTCATATGCCAGGGAGTAATCCCTCTAGATACTCCCTGCGGTCTGGGCATGCTCGTTTGTTTATTTGCACGTGGCTTTACAATGAAAACAAGAGATCTACAGCCTTATTAAATTGGATCCTCTTAAGTCCAACGTGTAGCACGCAACGGCTGCGTGCTTGAAATTTGGCTGAGTTACGTTGAAATAAAATTGGAAGAGGCTTGCGAGCTACGGGTTTGAGACAAAAATCGTAGCTTGTTCTTAGAATGATGGATTTGCAGCCATGTGGACGATCAATTATTGTAGACCATAGTTATGGGTTGAGACGTGGCCAATGGAAAAAGAGATTGTTAGCGTTGTGTCACTGAAAATGGAGAGGGTAGATTTCAAAAGCCTACATGCCTCAATTATTTGCCATTGGGCCCACATTCCAGATATAATGCAATATTAATAAAGCCGTAAATATGATATTCTATTACATGCAAGTTACAGTATATATATTAACACATTGATTGCAGGGATCGATATAACACAAAATATAAACATGAAATAAAGTATTTTTTGGGCCGATTTGCGGGCTTGAGAAAGTTGTGCTATTAATTCTAAGACCTAACATCCCTTTCCCTTTTAATAAATGTACAGTAGTGGGTTTTTATTTGCATTAAAAGTGCTACGTATTGGACCTTACCCCCCTTGCGGGTGCTCTCGAGCACACATTGCGCTTTGGGCTTCATTTGCGTGTTATGGGCTTGCTCGAGGAGTGACATCTTAGCAATTTAATAGCTATACTGAACAAGTAGTGGTTACGGGCTTGTCGGAACAAAGGATTTACGGCCACAAAGTTCAACGTTGCTCAACACGTAGCCTATTCTCGGCCCTCCTGCGTCTTAACACGCAAGTCTGCTGCAAGCTATGTTACAGGCTAATTTAATACACGTAACCCGTAAATCTGGAGTTACGGGCTACGTTTCAAAATGTAGCCCCCAATGATGTCCAATTAGCAAAAAGACCATTCCTTCTTTGGTTGGTGGGTCGCAAAGCCTCCTTGTTATTAAACTGTAAACTGCAATGTAAGTTTACTGTTAGAAACCCATTTTTTTAGCACTCAATTGATAACGTTTTTGTTATTACCTAGTTTTAAATGATTCCATGTTTGAAATCTCCATTGTGTCCAAATAATTAGCACAAAATGAGGAAAGCATAGGGGTTCTGAATTATTGTCACGTTAGGGTATAGAATAAACAAAAAAGATATAAAAAAATGATTTACATTTTTAAGATAAAAACTCCCATCAGGGTAGCTATATGCTGTACAGGGAAGTTGTATTTAGCTGCTCACTAGAAATCATTATACCTATCATTAGCAAATATCAAACCTAAACTTAATGGAGTGAAATAATTATATAGGCATTGGAAGCTCACCAAGACCACTTTGGGAAGAAATGCACTTTGAGTTAATTCACAACACTCTCCACGTGCCATCTAACACATACCAGGAGCCTATCTATCGTACTTTTTGTCCCAACTAGCCTTCTGAGGCCCATCACGAGCCTAGACTATGTATCAGACTTTACTTGACATCCATACTTAAAATGGACAATATATATAACATCATAACTCTAATGGGGTACACTGTAAGTGTCTGCTTTGAAATAATAGGGTCTTTTATTTAGATGGTCATACAAGTAAACAGAAATATAGGGATCTACAATCCACCAGTTTCTGCACTTATATACATTGGTTACTGTGTAAACAGCATCATAGTCGCTCTCTTGCCATCACCAGGTGCCCAGTATACATGCACCCAAACATATATTTTCAGCCCCATCTAAAATTCCAGGCACATTATGTTGTATGTAGGTGTGTTTGACTCCTAACATGGGTTCATGGAGGAAGAGGGAGGCATGTAACCCTGGGCATGTAACCACTCTCAATACGCAATTAATTGACTTCAAAATGCACTTTTTGACATTGGTTAAGCATGCATGCAAGAAATCAGGAGCGTTTAACCTCCATGTTTTACTGACGTCATGATGACGGTCTCATTTACTATTGGCTGTTTCTAAATCGGTAGTTACGGGCTTGCTTAATTGAATTGCTCTGTAACTGTTGCAAATTTCAAGCCCGCAGACTTACGGCCTGTATAAAGGCATCTGCAATTGCAATTGAATAAGGCCCCTAAATATCCAGCACTACAGTGTCTGCATATGTACAGTTGGCAGACCCATATAGGGACTATTTGTATGATTTTAGGCAGAAAAAAACTATTTTTTTTATTGCTTTATAATAAAACAAAGTACATAAAAGTAAATAAATACTGTATATAGGTACTAGTCATTTGCCAGTCATAAATTATGGTATAATATGTGATGTGTCTCTTCTCCCCCCTCTCCCTCCCCTGTGTCTCTTCTCCCCTTTTCCCTTCCCTATGTTTCTTCCCCCTCTACCTCCCCTGTTTCTCTCCCCCTCCCTCTCCTGTGTCTCTTCTCCCCCTCTCCCTCCCTGTGTCTCTTTCCCCCCTCTACCTCCCCTGTGTCACTTTCCCCCCTCTCCCTCCCATGTGTCTCTTCCCCCTCTGTATCTCTCCCCCCTCCCCTATGTTTCCCCCCCTCTCCCTCCCCCTAAAGGACTGCAGTACTTTGATAAAAGCTTTGCATGTCTGTTAAGTATGTAACAAAATAACAACAATATCAGCTACATAAACTCAATTTTAATTATAATTTTACTTTTAGCAGATAGCTAGCTCATGGAAGCAGCCATGCCACAATTCTTCCTGTTTAAGAAATTAGTGGGTCTGTACACAGAGGGCAAACAGATCTTGTAAGTTTACTTGCAACAGCCTGTTTCAGAGCATGTGCAGGACACGTGTCAAAAGGCTTGTCTGATCCAATAAGGCACCAAATCACCTCCCTCTACTCCTCAAAAGAATTATCAGAACACAGATTAAGATTTTTGCAAAACAATGCCTTCATCTTCCTGGCTTGTATAGCTGCTAATATGGTAAAATTGTTATATATTTCATAAACAACATTTTTTTCCAATTTGCAATGGGTCCTTTAAGTTCTTTATCAATATGTCATCAGTATTTATTATACTTAAATGTACAAAGTTGATGTAGAGTACAATTAAAGATATATTGATTAATAGCCAAACATATTCTGTATAACAAAGAAGTATTGAGTATTTGTAGGGTTGATAAACCAAGCTTAAAATATATTGGGAATCTTTATGGACTAAAAAATATACTGGTAACAATGTATTAGGAAATAGTGGCCAATGTAAATCATCTATACGGGTGATAGTGTCCCAAGCAGGAAAGAGTCAGGGAGTCCCCTAAATAAGGAGACAAACAATTGTCAGATGCAGTCCTTGGACACATTGCCAAGTATCCCATACAGGAAAATGGTGAATATTGGCTAGTTGTACAAAACAAGAACAGCTCTAAGCAACTCAACATCTAACATCTATCTTACATTGGTCATTGGACATTCGTAATTGGTCATTGGACATTGGACATGTGTTTACTTGCAGTAACAAAAACATGAGAACTTTGAATAAAATTTAAACTAAATTTAAACTAGACTGAGACAAGTCCACCCAAGCATGGGCACTCACTTGTGACATTACAGATGAGAGGATATTAAAGAGCTGCCAGTCAGTCTGCCTGATCTACCCACATGCAAAGAATCATATATGTTGTTAAAATCATTACCAATAATTGCTGATTAGTCCAATAGGCCATTTGGTCCATTGTCTTGAGTGCTACAGAACAGGGTCCATGGGTCCGAGCATGCATAGTCTTTTTGTTTCTTTTTTTTTTTTTTGGTAACCTTTTTATTTTTTTGTGATTTTAACAATAAATTGGGCAAAAAGAAACAATAAGTAACACATGTAACATTTAACTATAAACATTATATGTGAAATGGGGAGATTTAAAAAAGGCAGAAAAAGCAAAGGGGGAAAGGGGAATTGGGAGGGGGAAAAGAGGTAGATTGACAATATACAATTTGACACAGTATTTGTATGAGATAGGTGGTAAGGCATTTTGTTTTAGCAGTTTTGCTGAGTTTTAGAGATGCGGGCTCGCAAATGCCGATTGCAAGCTAAGTTGCTACTCAATTGCCTTACGTTTACGTGCTCCAATCGGGTTACGTTCTGCTAGCTACGATTTCTTGAGATTTCATCAATCGCAGCTCACTTCCCTCAAAGCCTTTGATCTTGCTTGGCCGCAAGAGTTGCGGCCGCAAAAAGTCCCTAATCGCTATTCAACTGCTCTGATTACCCTTCCGTCAAGCCCGTAAATGGCTAAACGCGATCCACAGCTTACTTGTACCAAGGAGGTGTTGCAAAGGGCTTACTTACTAATCCTAGCACTAGAAATGCAAATATTAAATCAATCCAGCACTGTAAATGATAGGGAACACAATGGTTGACAATAGATTTAAAAGCACAACATTATCAAGCTCGCGCATCGCCAAAATGTAATACTTTATTTCATGTTTATTTTCTGTTATAAGTCCTACGGGATTCAACATCGAAGGCCGTAAGACTGTGGAATCCCACCTTTATATTTTTTCAAAGTCCTACTGGCTTTAATAACGAGTTACGGGCTCACTGCTGAAAGCATGGTTTGCGATCAGAGGGAAAGAGGGCTAACTTGCGCGCTCGGCCAATTGAATAGCAGCGTAAACGTAGGGCAACGTGAGGACGTAACCCGATCGCAGCAAATCAGTGATTTATGTTCGAGTTGCGTCCCGCAATTGAATGAGGCCCATAGTCTTTATATAATAACAACAAAATGTTAATATTTTTTAAGCAGTAGTACCTTAATTGTATGTGAATTTAGAGACATTTAGAAAGAGTTCTTCAGTGTCATCTGTTTTTCTTTAAAAAAAATCGAAACAATGGAAGCCATTTGGTCTCAAAGTAAGCTAAGGAGCCTTATAGCCTTGCTGATAATTTCAATGTTTTCCTAGATCTTGGCAATAACAATGTTTAATTTTGGCATAGTCTTTTTTTCTGCAGGTGACTTGCACTCAAAACAATGGACCCAGTGTCGCAGGGTCTAATCAATAATTATTGGTAATGATTTTTTCTTTAAGGAACAATTTAAATATCAGTCTGTGGATGGACCAGAAAGAACGACTCACTGTTCAATGTTAATTTACTGTTGGAGAATACAATCACATACAAAGCGAGGCGAGCCGTTGATGGCTGCAGCACGTAGGACTTAGGTTGCAAATGAGCACCAAAGGAGCTCATTGCATTGCAAGCCTTGCGAAGTGAGGCGAGCAGTTGAGGCACGCAGGACTTAGGCTGCAATGAGCGCCAAAGGCCAGTAGGACTTTGCAACCGAGCAGTTGAAACACGTGGGACAGGCTGCTTTAGCAAGGCGCGGGGCTCACGGTGAGAGACAAAGGTGCTTAGAGGGCCCTTAACCTCGCAAAGTGTGGAAAACAGAATTACCAGGCTTACAATTTTACTCCTGTAATTTTTGACGGGCAAGTTGCTAGTCACATATAATAGTTGTCATAGTGTGTAACGCTCCCACCACGCATGCACATTGGCGGCGGGAGGTTACACACTATGTGATGCGCATGGGCCGCACATGCGCAATGCACCGTGCTAGTCGAGGGGGGAGAGACGGGGGAGGGCAGAGACAAGAGAGAGGGTGGTGAAGAGACATGAAGGGGCATGGGAGAGAAATGGGGAGGAGAGAGACATGGGGGAGAGATATGGGGGGGGAGAGAAACATGGAGGAGAGAGACAGGGGAGAGGGTGGGAGACAGAGAGGGGAGGGTGAGGGAAAAGATACAGGGGAGGGAGAGGGGAAAGACACAGGGGAGGGGGAGGGGGAGAGACACGGGAGGGAGAGGGGCGTGGGAAAGAGACACAGGGGAGGGAGGGGAAGTTACACAGGGGTGGGAGAGGGGGAGAGAAGAGACACAGGGGAGGGAGAGGGTAAAGAGAACCTGGGGAGGGAGGGGGAGAGACAGGGGATGGAGAGGGGAGAGATACAGGGGAGACAGAGAAGGGGAAGAGACACAGGGGAGGGAGAGGGGGGGGGAGACACAGGGGAAGGGGGGGACACATCAAATATTATCCTGTGACTAGTATTTTTAAACATTCAAATGGTAATATACTTTACATGTGATAACAAGTGCTTTACAAAAGTATTTAGATGACTCGTATTGTATCATGTAGGATGACATCTTAGATGTTAGTCTGTCTGTAGTTTGTGAATGAGCAATATCCTATGGTGCCTTTCTCTGCTATTGCGTATTGTTGTGAAGGGGCTATTTGGAGAGAGATGGTAACATAAGTAAATACAGATCTTATGGATCTTATGGAATACATTGCTCCTTCCACTCCTCCTAGGTTTCTAGAAACAAATACAAAATGGTTGTCATCATTATAACAAAATCATATACAATATTTAAAAATCAAAGGCTTAAAATATTTGTTATACTGTGTAAAATAATTTTGTGCATTATTAAGTTCTTAAAAAACAACAATAAATAGGACACTTCAGTAGTCCTTTAAGATTCAGAATATCTGGGTTGGGCCAAGTGTAAGTATGCCCCGTGTACAAATGGCTTTGTTGTTAAGGGCGTTTGGCAAGGGAGTAAGGTCAGGAGATCTTGGTCAGTCTCATGGATGTAGAATAACTAGCCATCCAAGAGTGAGGTAGTTAAGATCAGGGGCAGTTCCTTTTATAGACTCAATTCCATTTTGTAGAGAAAGCACTCAAGTCCTGCCAAGTCCTACCATTCTTGCCAAGTCATACCAAGTCCTGTCAACTTGTATAAAGAGATCCATTGCATCAATTTGTGAAAGGTTGAGTGACTGTTTTGACTTCAAGAGTCCTGATCTGATCCAAAGCAATCAGCTATACCAGAAAGCTGTCTTAAAACCAATATGCCAAACTTTGTTATTTTGCACTTATTTACACATCAAGTCTCAGTATACAAACCCAACTTCATATGAATTGTAAGGAAAAGCAAGCCCCAGAGTGGAAGTAGGGAAATGCATAGATCCCTCTGGCAAGATGACATATATAAAGTGGAACCTCTGTATTAATTTGCCCCTATATTTGTAAAATCCAATATTAGGCAAATTTGTTAGGCAAAAAAAGCTCCTATATTCTTTCAAAAATAGTCACAAAATAAAAAAATAAAAAAAACAGACAACATTGGACAATTGTAATTACTGTACCTGATATTTTAATGGAAAGTGACTCTCCTTCAAAGCAATCGCTCCTAAGTTTGGGTAGAGTTCTGGTTACATTTTTATTTATTTATGTATCAAATTTGAGGTTGGTAATGTAAAACATTGATTCTATATTCGTCCGATTCAGTATTTGTCCATCACTCAGGAACAGATTAATGACAAATATAAAGGTTTACTATTGTCTATTGTGAGAGAAAAGCAATGAACTATAACACACTGTAATGGATTGTAAAGTGAGAAATTGCTACCTGTCTAAACTCAACCATTTCGATTAAACCCAATGGCAGTGTTTAGTTCACTAGAGCAAAATCCTCTAATTTTCTGTAAGATTTGTTCTTTTGCTTTTGTGAGAGCAGAATATCTGCATTTTGTAAATATGACCCTCCTTGGTCTACAAAACATTTAACTAAACCAATACAATAAGCATGGCAGCAGTGTTACATGTATTGCATATTAAAGGCTGTTTAACATTATGTACCCCTTTTGGATTGCTACTTTTTTGTGGTGAAGGGGTTTGTGTCCTTCAATGATGCTGTGAGCTATATCATGTAGGGTCACCTAAGATGGGCGGATCATAGCAAAGAGGTCAGACAAACTGTGGTCTACTGGAGAAGGAAATGACAACCCACTCCGGTAAATTTGCCAAGATAACCTTATGGATTAGCACAACCAGACATGGCTCGCTGAAATCCATATAGTCACAGACAGTTGGATACGACTGAACAAAAAAACATCCTGCAAAGGATTTGCAATTTAACTTTACATATTATGTGCCACTGACATATTCAGGCTGAGGAGGGTAAGGTTAGCTAAATATTGTATGATTCCCCAGTGTCAATTGGAAACAAAAATGGCAGCTCTGCCTCCTCCCCCTGACTGATCATACTGCAGTCCAGATATCCATGGTGTGTTTTTCAGCCAATCATTGGATGCATCCTAGTGAGTATTTTCTGTTACAAGGGCTCAACTATCATTGCTGAAGCCCCAAGTGTGGAAATAGGGCTCTATGCACCTTTGTAATAATGTAGAAATCTTTTTTTTATAATCTGAGGTCTCTTTTACATTCATTACATGTGTTTCCTTATATTAAAGTGATCTTGCTATTGAGACATAAACTATTCTATTTGCCTTTAAAGGGCCACATAATTCAGCACAATGTGTACCACATCACAGTAAAGATCTACTATAAGCATGTTGAACTGCTCAGTGCATTCCTGAGTGCAGGGTTATCCTGATATGAACAACTGTCCTCACCACGGGCAGCTCGGGTATCTGTCTTTACTCCTGCAATAGTAAGTAAGCAGGAGAGACTTTGTATGTAAACAGACTTAACACTTTTGATTTTTTAGCTGTTATTAGTGTAATTTAAAAAAAAAAAATGATAATTTTAACATGCAATATTGTGCTCTTTCACACCACAAACAGTTACACTTACAGTGAGGTAAACTTGTCACTATGCACAGGTGATCAAAAATTAAATGTAATGGCAGATGAAGTTACCTTTACAGTAGTAGCAAAAAAAAAGGTTATTGATCATTATATATTAACTAGGAAATTGCTGTAAAACATGAAGGGAATTAAATTGTAAGGCTGGCAATGCTGTTTGCCACACAATGTGATGGTTTTGCTCCTCTGAGCAGCATATTGGTTTTATTTTCTAAGTCCCACATATCTGGTGTTGTTCGAGTAAGTGTTACCGTCTTTGGCATCATGTATTTTCTAAGTTCTGCGTGCCTGGCATTGCAGAGCCTCGTTTTCATCCTGTTTCAGAATTTTTTCAGACGCCATTTTTTCCCTTGCTTAGCTGATTTTCGAGTCGCGAAAAGCTGAAAATATGTCTCCAATTTGTTTGCAACTCAACTCCCAGGCTTCCTGGCTCTCCTCCTCTGCTGTGTGTGAGTGTGTGTTTTTTTTAATCATTATTTTGTTTGTTTTTCGGTGTTTTCGAGTTACGCGTTTGAACTAACTGTTTGCTTAAACTGCTCGCTAGGCTTTGCGAGGCTCGCAGTGCAATGAGCCCCCTTGCTTCAACGGCTCACCTCACTATGCAAGGGCAGCAAGTGCATTACCAACATCGCAAATGGTACGAACATTGCAAAGATCCACAACTATATATGTGACTAGTAACTTGCCTGTCATAAATGACGGTATCATATGTTATGTTTGTCTGTTGTGTCTCTCTGTGTGCCCTTTCTCTCTCTCTCTGTACCTCTCTCTCTCCCTCCCTCTCTGCCTCCTTTCCTCTCTCTCTCTGCCTCCTTTGTCTCCCCCATTCACGTTGCTCATGCTCAGTTACGCGATTCTTTGGGAATGTGGGGCAATCAGCTTGTGAGTAACGCCTACACAGATGCATCGCGCAGGCTTTACTCACAACTGATAACTATTATAGTGGACGATCAGTGATGTATAAACTATTCTGTACACCGTTCAGCAGTATCAAAAGTCACAAACTCTATTTCTGTACCTAGCACTTTTATAGAATACTTAACATTCAGAACATGTTTACATTACTTTCTAGCAGGCTAATGGAACAACGCACCAGACACTCATGCATAATTCAAATGACTATCCTCAGGCTTCCAAAGCTCAGTTAAATCTGCCTTCAAATTAGCTGAGGTGTGACTTCTAGTTGAATAATATGTAGCAGTCACAAGTGTACACTATTTGTACAAATGCATGTTCTTAA
Source organism: Discoglossus pictus (assembly GCA_027410445.1). Taxonomy (NCBI): domain Eukaryota; kingdom Metazoa; phylum Chordata; class Amphibia; order Anura; family Alytidae; genus Discoglossus; species Discoglossus pictus. Next base: position 41,397,272 of record CM050165.1, read on the forward strand.
AATGTGATAGGATTTATTTAACATTAGTTTATGGAAATCACAGATTTTAAAATTCTGCTACCGAACAGCTAATGCTTATAATGTACTTGGAAAATCCATATTTTCTTCATATATATATATATATATATATATATATATATATATATATATATATATATACACACACAAAACAAGAAATGTATACAGGTAGTTAAAGGACCGCCCCACTTATATTTAAAGTACACTATTTTAAAGATCCCTTCTGGATCGTGACCTTGTAGTGGTAAAGAGATTTGTGTACCACAATGAAGCTGTGAGATATACCATGTAGGGTCGCCCAAAATGGGTAGGTCATTTTAAAGAGATCAGACACATTGTGGTCCACTGGAGAAGGAGCTGGCAACCCACTCCAGCATCTTTGTCAAGATAACCTTATGATAAGACATACAAATGTCATTGGTGTGCTGCGATCAATAGGATCACGGACAGTTGGTCACGACTGTACGACAGAACAACAATTTTGAAGAACTATGCTTAAAAATCAGTAAACATGTTTTGTTAAATGTCAAAAAATAATTCAACTTCTAATTTTTTACATTTTATATGCAATTGTGCTGCTGTGTAATCTACCATGTTGGTCTCTGCTGATCAACTTTATGACATAGGAAACTTTATGAGCCTTATTAAATTGTGATTCGGCCAATTGAATAGGGCTCTATATAAGCACAGAGCATATTTTTTTACAGAAGTTTTTAGTTAATAAAACTAACAAAAGCAAGGTCTTCACTAACTAAACTTCTGTAAAAAAATATGCTATGTGCTTATATAGAGCCCTATTCAATTGGCCGAATCGCAATTTAATAAGGCTGTATATATCTAAGTTTCCCTGTTTTTATGTTTTTGTAATCGACCGCATGCCGCTTATATCAAAAGGACACATTACATGGAGTAATTCTATGCACATACATATTTATTTTATTTAAAAATAAAAATAGTTTTCCACACCCCCTAAAGCTGCTTACATAGGCACAGTGAACCTACCAATAAAAACACTGCATTTGGGTACGGATTTTAACTATTTACTAACCTTCAAGACAATATCAGCTCAATGTAAAGGTCCACACAGCACAAAGTGGTTTTATGAGAACTTTACAGAGGTACGCTGCAAGTTGTTCTAAATGAATTGGCCCTTTAATATGTTTTTGGAGATATGATCTCCAGAACTGGACACAATATTGGCAGGGTGGGGGTCTACATAGTGGCATTAATACCTCTCTTTTCTGCTTATTCTTCCGTTACATTCAAGAGTCCTACTGACTTCTCCTGCTGCTTTTTGCATTGCTTGCATATTTAATCATTTCAAATAATAACTTCCAAGGCTATTGCCTCTTCGCAACATCACCATACCATCATCCAATTCAAATCTCCTTCAACACACAAACCTTTTTTTTTTTAATACAAACCAGATGATGTGGGATAAGATTCAGGAGCCGAGTCTCAAAATAAAAAACATTTTAGAGGACCACTGCAGTTCAAGAAGAAAGCACTTGGTTGTCAAGTATGTACCAAACTAACAATATAAGCAGATGTGTCAGCAATAGGCATAACTTTTTGGGGGGAAACCTGCATTTTTGAAGTCTCTGTTTATGAGTACAGGAATCCATTTAGTGCTTGTTACATTACTTCCTTGGTGATTAATCATGAGGGTGTGTGTTTTGGCTATCAGTAAAGATGGGGAAGGCAAATGAGGGAGCAGAGAGCCATCGTAAAGGTAATTGAAACGGTTGAAAAAGACACAACGCCCATTCCCTCTCACTGGCCTAGAAGCAGACCCCTTGCATCATTCACTGCAACAACAGCTCTGCAGAAATGCAAATGCCCCTCTCACAAACACAACTTCCACCAATGTATCATGGATCTCTCCAGGGTCCTGCACAAACATCAAAATGTGCTTTTTTTTTCTAATTTTATTTCCCAAAACATTATTTTCAGACATTTCTGTCATTGGCATTTCTTTTTCCTCTTCACTGCATTTCCTGTTTTGGTTTCTGGACCTGCAGCATCTGGTTCCCTGATCTGGATGTTGTGGAGCGTTGTGTTTAGAATCAGTGCCAGGACTAGTTATTACCATTAAATAGGACCCGAAAACTCTAAGAACACTTTAAAGGCATTAACAGATGATATTGAAACAAAACAGAAATACTTTCTTAAAGGACCACTGCAGTTTGATAAAAAATATCACATGCTTATGAAGACCCTATACCCTTTTTGCTTACGTGACCTGCATATCTTCCATAGGCCCTGTGCCTTTAATCTGATCTCCTAGGGATATATCCATGTCCATGACTGAATTGTTTAGAAACAAGCAGAACATTAGGAGTTAGCTAAAAACACTTCTATGGTCACAATTTACACCGCTGTAACTGTTTTTACCCCTTCTGGATCGCTACTTGTCATGGTGAAGGTTCTTGTGCACTTCAAAGAAGTTGTGAGCTATACAACGTAGGGTCACCTAAGATGGGCAGGTCATAACAGGGAGGTCAGACAAGTAGCGGTACACTGGAGAAGGAACTGGAAATACACTCCAGTATCTTTGCCACGATAAATGTATGGGTAATCACTGCCAAAAACATAATGATAGATGGCGTACTACAGTCCATAGGGTCAAGGACTTAAAGACATATCTATGTTAGCTGGATTATTACATTTCTGCACTTCTGAGGCAAAAAGGATTCCTGATATATGCAGCACACTTCATAAAACATTTTATTTGTATTAATATCTAAGAATCCCTCTAGTCATTATGTTAATGTCTACACCTGGTGCCCCCAGTCAGCATGGAGCATTTAGGGACCAATTTTAACCCATTATTTACATGCTATGTCTTCCTCAGCCAATAGGAGATCACTGATGTAGGCAACAAATTGACTGCTGGGATGTGATCCTTTCAGCTGCTTCCTGGGGGGTAATTACACAAGCAGTATCTCAAACAGAGAGAGGAAGGAAAAAACACCAGCAGCAGTAGCAGATGCAGGGAATAGACAACCTGCAGAGGTGGTAATCAAGTGTGAATGGGCTGCACAGAGAGACTCTTGTATAAAAAAAATACATAGCACCTTCTAACATTAAAAGTGGTGTTTATGCTAATTTCCAACTGTCAGAAATTTTAAGTCATTTTGCTTACATCAAGTTAAGTTTTTAAATGTCTATTTTGGGATTTCATCATGCAAAAAAAATGTTTGTATACACTACAAATTCTTTGGGAGTTTTTTATCATGCAAAAAATGTTTGCATACGCTACTAATTCTCCTCTATCAGATGCATTAATAATCCAGGAAACTTAGATATGCCTTTAACAATAACAACTGTTCTTAGTTTGTTACATGCTTTACAGCTATGTACAGAGGACCTTTAAGCAAGCACATAATGCATGATTTAATGGTTTTAACAAATCCTGAAACTAAGTAAACCTTATAAAACTTCTCATCAATGCAAAAAGAAGTTTGTAAATAGTTTTTCTTTTGTTTTCAATCATTAAAGCCATCAAGTAGAAACTGGACATAACTTTCAAATGCAGCAGAACAGCTGTTTTAATGAGCCTTTCTTACAAGTAATGACCTTAGCAAATGTGGAATCCCTGCTTTGCAGAATTTTCCTTTACATAGAGCTGTAATCTTTTTGATGTGGTTCTATAGGTTCCATACTTCCTGATAGAAGTAAATATCTGTTCCAGATGCCGTACCAATTAACCCAATGCAGGTGGCTCCATACTAAAAAGCAACTGATGAGTAAACATGCCAGAAAAGCATGAAATCAACTGGATGCTTTCAAAATTAGTAAATTATTTAACATCTGTCCTTCTACAGAATTTCAGAAGCATTATCATCAGCAAAGTAAGTAATTTAAACTTTTCTACCAGCCTTCCTTGCCAGACGGATTTACAATATGTTGCAAGAGCCATTGGCAGTGGAGAGGTAAACTGAGTTGGGAAGGGGCAAACAACCAGCCTATTGTAATATTTCAAGGGTCACATTACTTCAGTGCTCTGTGATACAGAATATTTACCAAGCAAGGGTGCTCAGGGATAATTGTCTATGTAATACTGTAAGTAACCTCAATACATGCACTAGTGACAAGTCTGAAAACTATTAAAAGGTATATAGAAGTTTCCTAGATTATGAATGTATCAAATAGTAGTGTATGCTAAAAATGTTTTGCCTGAAAACAAGTTCCAAAATAAACATTAACTTATCCTAGATTTTAAAAATGTCTTCTGTTTTCTGGCAGTTGATTTTGAGAAGGAATGCCCCTAAAAATCCCCACTAAATTAGGATAAAATTCATAATTTAATTTTGGCCAATCAGAGGCAGCTACAACTTTGTTGCAATGTGTGGGGATCAGTTTCAGCAGCAAAGCATCATGGGATGTGTAGTTCTTTGTTCCCACCACAATGAAGCAGCTTGAAGCTTAGTATACGTTTAAAAAAACATGCTTGGATGCAGTGTTTCTATTGGTCGGTACCAGTGCCTATATAGTCAACTCTGGGTGTGATTTAAAAAATATATATATATGTTTGTGTATATAATGAATCAATTTAATGCATATTTCTGATATAAGTACTTATGTGTTAGATTAGAAAAAGTTAAAACCAGATAAACCTCTGTATACCTTTAATATTTTATCATGAGAAATCTACATCAGTCACAAACGTTACATTAATGGATATCAGGAAAGCATATTAAAGCGGCACTTCTGTTCTATATTAACATACAACGCACTGAAATACGAGTGATAAAAAATACATTTGGAATTTTTTAAATTGATACATATTTCAATGTTTTATAAGAACTTTTATATATCCTACATATTTCTTCTAGTGACTGTTTGCAGATTGTGAAAGAAGCAATAAATGCTTGTAGTAACAAAAACATAAGCTTTTTCTTTTGGTTTCTCTTAACATATTAACATATAAACTAAAAAAAGATAAGATGTATGAATGCAGTCAAGAAAGTATTTAAACCTTTCAAAAGTGTTTTTAAGTTATGGTCCTTTCAGGACCTGAAAGCTTTGTCCCCCAAAAAGCTGAATGCATCATCAGGTGCGGCTATACTGAGATTACCAATAAGGTACATAAACACTCTCATAGTTATAAAATAGTGGAAACCTTGGTCCTATCCTCTTATGGTAGCGCAGCACAAGGCAGCAGCAGTGGCGGTCAGCATCCGCTAGATGGCGCTGCCGATATTCGGGTGCCATATCGTAGAGTCAAGCCTTATGTAAACTGTTAGGGTTTAGGTGAGAGTTATGGTTGGGGTTAGGGTGAGAGTTAGGGTTAGTTCAAGGGTTAGGCTAACATTATAAGCTTAGAAAGACTTGTCCCGACACCATAACAGGAGGTAGAAGTGCAAATTTTTAAAAGTAAGGAAAAATAATACCTTGAAAGATTACATGCCTTTAAATTACCTGATCTTACAAATACTTTATAAGAATAAAATGTTTTTATTCGCACATGGGAGGGGAGAGAGGTACAGAGAGACACACAGAGAGAGGGTGCATAGAGCGCAGCACACCATAATTTATGACAGACAGGATACTAGTATTCTATTAAATGTATTCATATCAATATTAGCTGAGTTTGTAATCAAGCTAGCTTTGCAACAGATGTTTAGGAAGCCTAGATAGTACATTTCATTTGGTTTGTGTTGAGGTATAATGAAAGGGTTAACATATTACTTGACCTATTTGTGACCACAAGGCTCAAAAGCATGGAACATAGACCATACTGGGTTATCAGCTCTGTGGCTATACTGGGCACAATAATCCCTGCCATATTCTGTTTCCCAGTGAGCTTTCTCCTTTTGGGCTACAAGTCTCTTTTGGAGTCAGTTTGAAGATGACACCTTGCCTTTCTTATTATGACCGTTGATTTTTATGTTGAACTTACAATATTTGTAAGGGCCATACTTGTAATGGTATGGTTGTAATGATACTTGTAAAGCATTTGTGATACTTCTTAGTGTCGTGGGCGGGGATAATATGTAGCGGAAGAGATATGCCATTTTGTATAGTATCTTCCATTTTGTATTTTGTGTACAGTCAGCATTGTTCCTTCATTTTGTTTTTCCATCTTTAAAGCGTATTACATACCTATTGTTTTGGCCTGTTAGTATAATGTTGCAAAAATAGAATGTGCCATGACTTAGACAATATACTAAGTAAAAAATACAGAAACCTAAATAAACCCCTTTTCAGTATTCTCAAACCATATTCAGAGATCACCTGAGGAAGGAACAGGTGAATGAGAATGATCATGGTTCCACATAGGTTTCTCCCATAGACATTTTTCTCTCCTGAGTGTCATTCCTATGTAGTTATTCTTTCAGAACAAAAGAAGGGGTTGTTGAGGTATAATGAAAGGGTTAACAATTTACTTGACCTTTTTGTGACCATAACGCTGCAGAGCAAGTTTTATCTAGTGTATGCACACTACTTTGATATCACTACCTTGTGTGTGTCATTTTGTCTCCTATATATTTTGACCAGGAGGAGAGAGGTACCTGAGGAAGGTGGATAAAGGTCGTCATCTGGGGTAGCCCTGATCTAAAAGTTTAAGATTGAGTTTATTCTTCGACTAGACAAGTGCTTCTCACTTTTCACTTAACATGCACACTTTAATGGCCACATAACTCATTGTAAGTGTGATTGGTTGCCATAATGAAGCACACATTGGACAGGCTGTGGGCAGTCTTTCACACACATAAACACAGATTTTATTTTATTTGATTTCTTAGTGTTTCAATAATTCAACTTGCAGTGATGTGGTACAAATTGTGCTGAATAAAGTGGTCCTTACAGTAAGACAAAGACACACTTAGTTTTTCATTGTAATGTTACATTTCCCATCATTAAAGGGCATACTAAAGATGTTTCCATAAAAAACACATTAATTTACACAGTAACTTCTCATTTCTCCCACACATCTCGCCTCCTCCCTTCATCTTTTTATTCCTGCTGCCATTAATTTTGTTTGTGAACCTAAGTCCAATGAAGGACCCACAGGGCCTCATTAAATTATCCAAATTGTGGCTACTAAAGCGCGTAATGTAGCCCGCAAAAGTTACTGCCATTAAATTGGCCTCTTCCAGCTACCCGTAATCGTTTTGCGAGCTACAGGCTGAAAATTCCTACAGGCTATCAAAATTGTAACTCCGACCCATCGAAAATTTGATTTTTCAAGGGAGCAAATGTTACTATCGCTAAAATCACAAATTGCAACAATTCAGCAAGTCCGCAATTGCCTTTGAACCTGTAAATGGCAAATGTAGCAAACATTCTACGAGTCCTAGAGAGGACTCGTAGCACTGCAAAAGCAAATAAAAACATAATACTGTACTTAAAAATACTGGAAAAGCTATAAAAGGCATTATAATTAATTGCACAACAATCTCAAAATTGCAAATCTGCAATATATTCACTTTTTTATGTGTAATTGCCCTGTTATATTGATCTCAGCAATCAATGGGTTAATACATATCATTGAACTCGCATGTACTAGAATAGTAGATTTACTGATTTTTTTCATATGGTAACATTTCTGGATTGCGAGTCCGATTGCTAAACACTAATTGATTGTGGTTTAACCTCCATGTTTTACTGATGTCATGATGACAGTCTCATTTACTATTGGCTGTATCTAAATTGTAATGTACGGGCTTGCTTAATTGATCATGATCATGCCCTGAAATGCTACATATGGAAGCATGGTTTATGCTTTTGGATTTCGGCCATGTAGCCGCGGCTTTTTCAATGTAATTGCTCTGTAACTGTTGCAAATTTCAATCCTGCAGACTTAAGGGCTGTATGAAGGCAATTGGGATTTAATGAGGCCCATACTATTCTGAAAGCTTAATTTATTTTTCTCATCAGTAGCCACCATTTGTTATTTTAGTTTTTCTATTCTGGTTGCTCATATCCTGTATAGCCTCAATAACCAGCCTATAATTAGTTATTTGAGTTTGTTCTAGAAAGTACCCCTGAAATCCTTCTAGGACAATCATGATGATCCAGTAGCATAACTGAAATTCATTGGGAGCTCTCCAGTAGTGTTCATGTTCTTCTATTCCATTAATTTGGGTTAAAAGCATAAAACTATTTACTAAATTGACTTTTGTGCATTTCCAGATCTGTTAAAATATTATTCAGTTAACCAACAATTCAAAATATTCTTTAAAATTATATTTTTTTACTTAATGGAATAATAAAGTAAATCTTTCACCAAAACCATCTGATGTTATAACTTAGCTTCACCCGTCTTTGTTGGGCGACAAGTAATACAATACCTGTATTAAAGATGATATTTATATTTTATTCAAGCGTGTATTAGTGTGTGTTCCCATATTGTGATAGTTTCAAGTTTCATTTTTTCTGCTGCTCAAATGTCAATCTATCAAGCATTATAACTCTGTACAGTGCTGAGCCCAATGAACAGGACTGGATTTCCCAAAAGGGCCACCAAGCTCTGGTTTGTGGAGGTAGGAAAACAACGAGCAGCAGCAAAAGGGTTCCCCACACATACATTTCCTCTGTTTCATGCCCATTTGCATTATATCTCGCCCCTCCACTCTCTCTCAACTTTAAAGGTATGTAATATAAATTATTTTCAATCAAAATTTAAATTACAGTTATTATAATATAAAATATTTTTTTTATTTCCCCAAAAAATATTTTAAATATGTTTATTGACTTTTTATTGTTCATTCGGGAGCAGCTCTGGGTCTCCCAATACACCTTATGCACTATTTACACTATGCTGGAGCAAAGCAGTGCTATGGGCCTCATTCAATTGCAATTTGGCCAATTAAATAGGGCTCTAAATAAGCACATAACATATTTTTTTAAAGAATTGTTTAGTTGGTAAACATCTATCCAAAAGCAAGGTTTTCACTAACTAAAAGCTTCTTTAAAAAAAATATGCTTTATGCTTATTTAGAGCCCTATTCAATTGGCCAAATCGCAATTGAATGAGGCCCTATGTTGGAGAACAAGGAAACAGACCGAGACACTAAAAATGTATTATCCCAAGCAAGCAAATTAACAATTAGACAATTAAGTAAAGTTAATTAAAACATGTTTGGGCTTTAATTTTTGTTACTATCATTACTCTTCTTTTCACCCTATGATTCTTCTTTTCCCTCCTCTAATTCCTTTGTTACCTTTTTCTTACTTTCCTATATATCATTCCTATATATTGATGACTGACTGACTTTATCATCTCAAGCCAATATATATTACAAGTCTCAAGCTTATATTTTCCATGATCAAAGTTTGTAATAGCTGCTTCTTTTTTTTTTTTCACAGCCTAAATCTGTGGCACAAGAATACATATAATTTGACTTTGAGAAGATTTGCAATGAGGTTTACTAGAGCCAAGACAGCAGCTTGCTTTAGTGGTGTCAGTTAAGTGTCAATAAATGCATTGATGCTAAATGTGTCAAAGACTCCAGCTGTTAAAGCATTAAAATAGGAAGACATGATTGGCATACAAGTCCACCTAAAACACGGAGCTAACAGATACAAAACAAATCACAATTAATCAACGTTAAACTCCAGGGAATATACTAATCTAATCAATGTCACTTACACATAATGGAAAATTAGTATGAAACGGTAAAACATTGTATGTAACTTGGTGCAACTTATAATTCTACACATTTCAGTATATCTAAATTGTTTTCTTATTGAGTTATCTAACAGAAATTTGGATTTTACAACTTGATCAAATTCCACATATATCTTTTAAGAGAAAATGTGTTTTAACCACTAATTAATATGTAGCACTGATATGTACAGTTCAATCAGACATGCATATGATTCAGGTTGATTTGGATGAATTATATGGATATTAGCTCATTTTAATAGCTATGGAAAATGTTGGCGATTTATAAATAAAGAGATATAATAATAAACATGGGAAAAAGTATATAAAAAAGAAAAGAAAAAGTATATAAAAACAGGGTGCATATAGTGCATATTGTATTGAGATAACTGCGTGCCTGAAAATTTAGCACTGCCAGTCAGAGCTCATTTCAATGCGAAACAATAATGATAGTAAAAAATTAAATCCATATTTACCCAAAACATATTTTTTTATATTCTTACTCAAACTTTGTTTGCTTGCCTCTAAAGGGAATCCATTTTCAGTGCCTCTATATTTTTCATTATCTTCTCCTCTATTGTGTCATATGTGGGGATGCCCTGGTTTATACAGCATAGCAGGTAATGAGGCTGACTCATAAGTAGTAGTGGTATTAACCCCTTAATTGTGTTGGATTTGAGCACTCAAGCCTCAAATCTGACACAATTAAGGTGTTAGCTTCTCAATAATGATGGATTTGAGGCATCAGGGCTTCTCAGAAGCATGTCTCACTATTTTGTACACTTGGAAAGGCTTCCAAGTGAACTTTAGCAAGATCAAATATGGCATAGGCATGGGACAGGTACTCAGGGCTTTGGATATGAGGGACATTTAAAACACTCAGATGCCATTTCTTGAAGGCTAGATTTACATGTGTGATGTGATGGTTCGCTAGTGATTTACAAGTGAAATTTCTTATGGGAGTCATGGATAGAGGCCTTATACAGGATGGCATCCTCATAAGACATACTTTCCGAATGCGTTTTGTCATAAGGGCCGAGGTTATTCCTATGTCTATGGATAACTCTGTGAAATAAATTTTTTATGTTTGATATAATATTACTAGGTAAGTAAGTATAAGTATTTGTGTATGTTTCTGTATCCTTATTTTTCCTGTACTTCTTTCTATATTTGATAAAGGATACTTGTACTCCCATAGTTTGTTTGGAAAAATAAATTGCCATAATTAAGTCTTAGAGTACTGTTCCATTGTTAGACATTGTTGTTGAGCACTTATCTTTTGCATCTAGCTACATTATGTACCTGTTCCTCACGTTTACTTGAAGACAGTTTAAATTGATGTACTAAAGGGACATACTAAATATAAATGTTTCAACTCCAACATGTAAATTATATTGCAACATTTGTTTTAATGTTTTAAACTTATGGTGACTGTCACCAACAGTAGTGCTGGACTTCTGACCGGAAAATAAACATGTATTTGAATTAGGTGATGTGCGAGCTTGATAATGTTGTGCTTTTAATTCTAATGTAAACCATTGTGTTCCCTATCATTTACAGTATCATTTACATTTTTTTATTTGCTTAATAAGTGCTACGATTTGTAAGTAAGCCCTTTGCGACACCTCCTTGGTACAAGTAACCTGTGGTTCGCGTTTAGCTATTTACGGGCCTGATGGAAGGTTAATCGGAGCAATTGAATAGTGATTACGGATACTTTGCGGCCGCAACTCTTGCAGCCGTGAAAGATCAAAGACTTTGACGGAAGTAAGCTGCGATTGACGCAATTGCAAGGAATCGTAGCTAGGAGAACATAATCTGATCGGAGCTCGCAAATGTAAGGCAATTGAATAGCAGCGTAGCTCGTGATCAGCATTTGCGCGCCCACATCTCTAAAATGTAGCAATTGAATGAGGCCCATGTGGTGGACAAAATAACAGAAACATCACATGATAAAGAAGTTTAACTCTGAAGTACCTTAATTTACAGTTATAGGTATAGTATACTATGTGTCACCTAAGAAATGGTCTGACAATAAGCACTTTGACATGTGAGTTCTCAAAGCAACATAAGGAAACTAACTGGGTTCCAAAGAGTCCAAAAAGTTGTAAATTTAAGTGTATGGGTTATAAAATGATTAAGGGGAACAATCTCAAAAATATTGACAGCATATGCCAAACGTGGACAAACTGCATCTGCAAAGAGGAACAATGGTTGCAAGTCGAAAAAAAAGTTTAAATGCCAAAACTTCCAAAGTGCCACAGAATTGAGTGTCTACAAAAACTGTATGTCATGAGTTTCACAAAGCTGGAATTTATGACAAGGAACATCTTGCATCCAAGGAAAACACACAAAGATGTATAACCTGGTGTAAGGAGCACAAAACCTGGACTCCGAGCAATGGATAAAGTAATATGGCCTGAAAAAAATCTTCTTCCACCCGATTGTCTACATCTGCATGGGTTTACGTTTAGAGAAAGCCAAAGGATGCCTTACCAACTGTTAAACATGGTGGAGGATTAGTAATGATATGGGCAGCCATCTATTGGATGTCATTAGGTTTATTGCTTGTTCTACATGGTTATATAATGTCCAAGGAATATAAGGCAATTCTACATGACCAGGTATACAAAAACTGTTCCCTTATGATGCACCCATATTCCAGAAGGTTAATGTCCCCAAACAAATTCAAGAGTGGCTTGATGAAAACCAGGATGAAGTCAAAGGCCTTCCATGGCCTCTCTAATCACCAGATCTAAACAACATTGAACCTTTATGGGAAGTTCTGTAAAGTATTTTCTTCTTGAAGAATAGTACTTTATCCCAAAATATAAGTACATTCCAAGAAGTTTGTTGAAGCTGTTTTGAAAGCAAAGAGTAGTCCGACTCCTTATGAGTTCATAGATATTAATTTAATTGTTTCCACTATTTTGTCCACCCTCTGTATATTTAAGAGCAATTTCTTCAGGTGCACTAGTATTAATTTAATTATTTTAGTGATATGAATTTCATTTGTGCCAGCTTTCAAAAACATACTTGTCATCAACATTTTGGACTAAAATAAATCTCTTTTGATACATAGGAAAATTAATATTGAAAGCAGAAATTCAACATGTTTTGTATGTTTTTTTACTTTAACAAGATTTACAGAAATAATTTTAGGTGATAAAAAGGTATATTTTATTTTCTGAGGCATATTACAGAACATAAGGATAAGATAAATATTCATCTGTCAATTTAGCATAAATATATATTGTTAAAATGTGTTAAAAGTAAAATATAAAATAATGAATTCCCCTTAATGCCTTTATTAATGTAAATTACACATTTTTGTAACAGATTTAAAAGGACATGGTAGTAACAATGGCACCTATGCAATTGAGCAACTGTTACTTACTGGAGCCCGTAATGTAGCCCGTAAACTAATTTGCTACTCAATTGCCGTCTTTAGAGAGCCGCAAACAATTTGCGGGTTACAGGCTGAAAATCCCTGCGGTTGTCAAAATCGTAACTCCGACCCAGCTAAGCCTTTAAACTTTCAAGCCTGTAAGTGTTACAATCGCAAATCACTATACAATTCCTCAAGCCCGCAAATGTTTTCACACCTGTAAATGGCAAATAAAGAAGAAAATCCTACGGGTACCAGATAGGACTCGCAAGGGGGTTAAATACCTGTTCGTAGCACTGTAAATGCAAATACAAAATTAATACAGCACTTTTAAAGACGGGGAAAGAGATGTAAGACATTAGAATTAATTGTACACAGTATCAAGCTCGCAAATATGCAATTGTATTAATTTATTTTTATGTTTCATTCCCATATTATATCAATCTCGGTAATCAAGGAGTTAATACATATCGGGCTACCCACATGGACTAGAACATTTTCTTCCTTCATTTTTTATATTTTGTACATTGGCGGATTGCGAGTTTGATCGCATATTGGACTTCTAAACGCTAATTGATTGACGTTTAACCTCCATGTTTTACTGATGTCATGATAACGGTCTCAATTACTATTGGCTGTTTCTAAATCGGCAGTTACTTGCTTAATTGATCATGATCATGCTCTGAAATGCTACATACGGTGCATGGTTAACGGTTTAGGCTTTCAGCCAGGTAGCTGCGGGCTTGTTCAATTGAATCACTCTGTAACTGTTGGATATTTCAATCCCGCAGACTTACGGTCTGTATGAATGTAACTTGAAATTGAATAGGGGCCAATGACACTGATTATTCTGGGTGGTAGAAACAACAAGGTTAGACCAATTCTGTTCATTAAAGAAACTGGTTATAAAATGTGCCATAAATTCACATGTTGTGCTTAGTATCAGCTGTTTAGCCTACAAATATGTTTAGCCTACACACATTATATATATATATATATATATATATATATATATATTATTTTTATTATCTTTTTTTTAATCAGTCAAATGTATTTTGATTATGTCAGCTTGGACTACCACATTATTGTTTTATTGTGAATTTACACACCTATTGATTTGAGAGGTACGAGATACTACTACAATATGCAATTTAGACAAATTTAAAAATAATTTTTATTACTATTTGCTTTAAGAAAATAAAATGTATGCAGTTAAACAGCTAAAAACCGAATATTAAAGGACAGCATGAATGTTTAAAAAAATTATCATTTGCCAATGTGTTGTAAAAAAAAAAAAGGACAAATAATCAACAAAATTAGAATAAAATGGAGCTGCTTTTGCCAATCTCCTCCCCGCACTTTCTCCTGGGAAAAAAAATTACCAGATGGCAGAAAAAAACTGGTGGTACAATATTGCTGAATTGCTGTTATACAGCAGGTCAATCTAGCTTGGCCATAGTATCTTCATAAAAACACTTTATGCACACTTTAAATAGAGCCCTTGTAAATGTACCGAATCGCAATTTAATACGGCTGCAAGTGTCAGTGGCAATCAAGAACCTGTCTACAGTGGTCCATGGTTTTATGACTACTGTCCTTGACTGCTGCAAAGTGCTGCTATTCACGGGACATTCCAGTTAAACAATTATGACTGCAAATGCTTCAGATTGATGCAACAAGGCAACTGATATACATAACACCCATTTTTCATCCTCTGCACTTGTTCCTGTCAAATGCCAAATATATGTCCACATTGGCTTTTGTTGTTGTTTAGTCATTCAGCCGTGCCTGACTCTCCGTGGCCCTATGGACTGCAACACTCCTTACACATTTGTATCGTTATATTTCTGGTCTTGCTTATCCATAAGGTTTTCTTGGCAAAGATCTGGATTGGGTTGCCAGTTCCTTCTCCAAAGAACTGGGATTTGTCTGACATCTCTGCTATGACCTGCCCATTTTAGGTGACACTACATGGTATAGCTCACAGCTTCATTTAGATACACAAGCCCCTACATCACGGCAAACTAGCGTTCAAGAAGGGGCCTCATTGGCTTATTGAATTTCAAAGGTTTAAAAAATCAGGGCCCCCAGGTACCTGTAGGAGCTGTTAGTTCCTTATACTCCTACCCATGCTCTTCTATTAGGGAATGCATTAGAGCTAACTGTACCTAGAGTTTGATTAGAATCACTTGGTGCTAAAGCTTTTAGTTATGTTGCTTAATTCTGTTGAACCCTCTCCCCATAACAGTTATTGGATATACAGTGGATATAAAAAGTCTACACACCCTGTTAAAATGTCAGGTTTCTGTGCTGTAAAAAAATTAGACAAAGATAAATCATTTCCGAACTTTTTCCACCTTTAATGTGACCTATAAACTGTACAACTCAAGTGAAACACCAACTGAAATCTTTTAGGTGGAGGGAAGAAAAAAAGAAAAGAAAAATAATGTGGTTGCATAAGTCTGCACACCCTCTTATAACTGGGGGTGTAGCTGTGTTCAGAATTAAGCAATCACGTTCCAAATCACGTTAAATAGGAGTCAGCATACACCTGCCATCATTTAAAGTGCCTCTGATTAACCCCAAATAAAGTACAGCTGCTCTAGTTGGCCTTTCCTGAAATGTTCTTAGTTGCATTCCACAGCAAACGCCATGGTCCACAGAGAGCTTCCAAAGCATCAGAGGGATCTCATTGTTAAAATGTATCAGTCAGGAGAAGGGTACAAAAGAATTTCCAAGGCATTAGATATACCATGGAACACAGTGAAGAGAGTCATCATCAAGTGGAGAAAATATGGCACATCAGTGACATTACCAAGAACTGAAGCTCCCTCCAAAATGTATGAAAAGATGAGAAGAAAACTGGTCTGGGAGGCTACCGAGAGGCCTACAGCAACATTAAAGGAGCTGCAGGAATATCTGGCAAGTACTGGCTGTGTGGTACATGTGACAACAATCTCCCGTATGTCTGGGCTATGGGGTAGAGTGGCAAGACGAAAGCCTTTTCTTACAAAGAAAAACATCCAATCCAGGCTACATTTTGCAAAAACAAAAGTTGAAGTCTGAAGTCTCCCAAAAGCATGTGGGAAAAGGTGTTATGGTCTGATGAAACCAAGGTTGAACTTTTTGGCCATAATTCCAAAAGATATGTTTGGCGCAAAAACAACACTGCACATCACCAAAAGAACACCATACCCACAGTGAAGCATGGTGGTGGCAGCATTATGCTTTGGGGCTGTTTTTCTTCAGCTGGAACTGGGGCCTTAGTTAAGATAGAGGGAAATATGAACAGTTCCAAATACCAGTCAATATTGGCACAAAACCTTCAGGCTTCTGCTAGAAAGCTGAACATGAAGAGGAACTTCATCTTTCAGCATGACAACGACCCAAAGCATACATCCAAATCAAGAAAGGAATGGCTTCACCAGAAGAAGATTAAAGTTTTGGAATGGCTCAGCCAGAGCTCAGACCTGAATACGATTGAAAATCTGTGGGGTGATCTGAAGAGGGCTATGCACAGGAGATGCCCTCGCAATCTGACAGATTTGGAGTGTTTTTGCAAAGAAGAGTGGGCAAATTTTGCCAAGTCAAAATGTGCCATGCTGATAGACTCATACCCAAAAAGATTGAGTGCTGTAATAAAATCAAAATGTGCTTCAACAAAGAATTAGTTTAAGGGTGTGCATACTTATACAACCATATTATTTTATTTTTATATTTGTTCTTCCCTCTACCTAAAAGATTTCAGTTTGTTTTTCAATTGAGTTGTACAGTTTATAGGTCACATCAAAGGTGGAAAAAGTTCTGAAATGATTTATCTCTGTCTCATTTTTTTACAGCACAGAAACCTGACAGCACAGAAACCTGTTTTTTTTTTCTTTTTTTTTCCATTTTTTTACAGTACAGAAACCTGACAATTTAACAGGGGTTTGTAGACTTTTTATATGTTCTAATATTTGACATCTTCAACCCTTCAACCTTTAGTACTTATCGTCCAAACATTTTGATTATTGTATTTATCATATTCATATTCATTTTTACCAGCATATCTCTTAACTCTTAAGGGAAATCAATTTTCCCTTATTTCAATAAATAATTATTATTTTTTTGCCAGAGAATTTTTCAAGAATGTCCCTGTGCCATTAAGTATAAATTACAATATATAGCTATGTCAATTTCTTTCTGTAAAAACTAAGAACGTTTTACATGCCATCTAGAGGAATACATCAGCAATTGCTGCACCTCAATATTATGAGAGAAAAAATATTTGCTAATATATAATAACATATAATATATAATAAAAACAATGTTGGATTAATTCCAATAGTTTGACATCAGGATATATAATGCAAGACCTCCTAAAAGACTTCAATAACATTTAACTAAAGTAAAAATTATAAAACATTGTGGAGAATGCAAAGAAAAAGACAACAAAGAGAGACCCAGAGCTATAATTTGGATTTTGCAGGGGTCAACATTTCATTATAAAGAGCAACTTTTTTTTAAAGAATAATAAATATGTTGCTTGCTGAAATAGAGCAAGGTTGCTGTAAAATTCATATTGTCCTAGACATTGAGGTCCATTAAATTGTCCAAATTGTAGTTACTGCTATTAAATTGGCGTCTTTTCGATAGTACCATATAGGACTCACAATGGGGTTAAACACCTGTTCGTAGCACTGTAAAAGCAAATAAAAACGCAATACTGCACTTTATTATTTCAAATACAGGGAAAGCGATGAAAGACATTAGAATTAATTGTACAACAGTCTCAAGCTCACAAGTCTGCAATCATAAATTATTATTTTCAGGTTTTATTTCCGTATTATATCAATCTCGGGAATCAAGGAGTTAATACATATCAGGTCACCCACATGGACTAGAACATTTTCTTCATTCATTTTTATAGATTTTTACATCGCTGGATTGCATATCGGTAGTCTAAACGCTAATTGATTGCCGTTTAAGCGCAATGGTTTGCTTATTGGCACTAATTAATTTGTCTAACTTCCATGTTTTACTGTCTCATTTACTATTGGCTGTTTCTAAATTGGTAGTTATGGACGGGCTTGCTTAATTGAACATGATCATGTCCTGAAATGCTACATATGGAAGCATGGTTTACTGTTTTGAAACTTCGGCCCTGTACTTGCAGTCTTGTTCAATGTAATCGATCTGTAACTGCTGCAAATTTCAAGGCCACAGACTTATGTGCTGTATGAAGGCAACTGCGGGCTTGGAATTTAATGAGGCCCCAATGTCTATAACTTAGGGTTTGTTAGGAAATTTAGGTAACTTCCAGTGAGCCACAAGAGTTTGCCTTGCAGCTAATGTGATTTTGAATGCTAAATTAATTTATTTTCTAGTTAAGAAGACCTAAAGAAAAACAGCAGCAGGAAAAACAAGGATTAAGTAAGTAGAATATGTTGAATCAGATTTGTACTCATAGTTGTTTGATTAAGGGACAGTCCCTTTGTGCTCTTATATTTCTTTGAAATGTTCACAAATTCTTATTACTTATACCACTTACAGATATACATGTTACTAGACCTTACTTGTAGCTGGGTAATTGCTTGAATGTATCTAATAGTGATGTTCTAATAAGCGTCCGGTTTACATCATGTACCTAACACATTTCTAAAACATCCTGTATTAATATATCCTTTATTTGTATCTTTGTTTTTGTTTTAGTTACATTTGCGCTTGACCTAATGATGGAATTTGTAGCATAAAAAGAAAGTTTCTCCATCAAAGTGCCAATATAGAAAAGTTACCAGTGGCAAGTCTGATCTGGCCCTTGGAGATATCAAATGCTTTTGGAAAACTTTGAACAAATCACTTTACATTTCTAATTGGCTTTGTCGCCACCAATTTAAGATTTTAAAAAATATATTATTATTATTATTATTTTTATGAAAGGACATTAAATCTTTTCTATATTGTACAAGAAACTTATTTTCTAAAGTAAATCATGTTTGAACAATTTACTATTTTCAGTGCATGCTTATTATGCTAATGTAGAGCACTTGGATACTAATGTGTGACGCTATTGTGCTAATTTGTGACCCAGAGTGCGCATTTGCTTCTGTGGTAGCAAAATGAACCTGGCCAGTATTCTCATACACCTAGGCCTCTCCCCCACACTAACCCCGTTCACTGAGATGCAAAGTCGTATAATGAAGCTGCACAACAATTGTTGAATATTGCAGACATATTTACAATAGAGAAAAATGACAAGAAACATGTAAAGTCAGATGTTAAAAAGAAAAATTGTTGTTGGCATAACAGTGGTCTTTCGAGTTCGGAGATTCGGCAGTTAAAGTCGTACAGTATTGTGTAACGTAAAATATTGCGTGCCTCGTGCTGAGTCCCGCTGACTCTCGACCCCCAAAATGATCGCCTTTGGCGCTCATTGCAGCTAAGTGTCACAGGCCTCGTGATGAGCGCCTGCAGTGGTCATCAACCCCTGCAATGAGCGCCTTCGGCGCTCATTGCAGCTAAGTCCCGTGGGCCTCGTGATGAGCGCCTGCGCCGCTCATTTCCAACCCTGCAATGAGCACCTTTGGTGCTCACTGCTGCTAAGTCCCGCGGGCCTCCAGCCCCGCAACTGCGTCCCTCGCTACGCAAAGCGTGACGACAACTTGCAGTACGACAACTATATATGTTATATATATATATATATTCAGTTCTCAACGTCTTCGGAACTCTACATTTTCGATTCTCGATGCATCAGCCTTGGCTTCGAACTCGACTCTTGCTTGCTACTCGATGTGTTTGATGGCTCTAAACTCGACGTTTGCTTGGAAATCGACTTTTTCGTGCCACCCCGCATTCTGTCTCTCAGGAAGTTAAACAAAGTTCAGCACTGTGGCGTTGTGTAGTTAGAGCCTAGAAGAGCCAAAGATTACTCTGTGCCTACAAGATTCAAACTGCAGCCTGTATCTACAAGAATTTTAGTGTTCAGCCCGTGCCTACAAGAATCAGGGCCCTATTAAATTCTCCCTCGTAGTTCTCTCGGTGCTCGCAAAAGGCAGTTTTCCTGCTGTTTGCGAGAACCGAATCTCTCGCAGCCTGCTTTACGATATGACTGCGAGAAAATGGCCGAGAATAGGCTCCGAGAGAGCTACGTAGCCTTAAATCTATGCACGAGTCTCGCATATCGTAAGAATCCCTACGTGGACAAAAAGTCCACGCAAGGGATCCGAAAGCCTCTACGTGCTGCCTCGGAACAGCCCGAGACAGCAGTGTGAGGCTCCCCCCTGCACCCTATACACATCCCCATGCTGCAGGGGTCTCTATCGGGACCCCTGCAGCACCCCCACATTAACCCCTTGCAGCGGGGGTCCCCGATCTGCATAGATCAGGCCTCCCGCTGCATTTAAAACTTTTAAATTCCCCGCCGCGGCTCCTTAAAGGGACCGCGGCACATTATTACCCAATCCCGGCCGCGGCACTTAAAATTAACCCCCCTCTATGCTGGGGGTCCCCATCGGGACCCCCGAAGTGTCCCCACATAAACCCATTGCAGGGGGGGGCCCTCGATCTGCATAGATCAGGCCCCCCGCTGCATTTAAAACTTTTAAATTCCCCGCCGCGGCTCCTTAAAGGGACCGCGGCACACTATTACCCAATCCCGGCCGCGGCACTTAAAATTAACCCCCCTCTATGCTGGGGGTCCCCATCGGGACCCCCGAAGTGTCCCCACATAAACCCCCTGCAGCGGGGGGCCCCGATCGGCACCGATCGTGACCCTGCTGCAATTCAATTTTAAATTTCCCGCCTCGCTGGTCCTCAAAGGACCGTAAAGGTCCTGAAAGGACTCGCACTAAAAATATTAACCCCAGGCAACTATAATTACCCCATTAACTCATGGTGGTCAATCCAGACCACCATAAGGCTCTAATTAACCCATTAACTCATGGTGGTCAATACAGACCACCATAAGGCCTAAATTAACCCATTAACTCATGATGGTCAATCCAGACCACCATAAGGCTCTATTTAACCCATTAACTCATGGTGGTCAATCCAGACCACCATAAGGCCTAAATTAACCCATTAACTCATGATGGTCAATCCAGACCACCATAAGGCTCTATTTAACCCCATCAGTCCCATAAGGGTATATTATTACCATTATGGGCCTGTTACAACCCAACATTAACCACATAAGTGCCATGATGGTCCTCAAGGACCATCATGACACTAACTACAAACACTACACTATAACCCCCAATAAACCATTTAATCTAAACTAACCCCCCTCTACACTAATCTATTAACACTTACACTACCTACCTACACTACCTACCCCCTAATAAACCTTCCCACCACTCTAATTACAAAAAATAAAAAACCTACAGCACAGAAAACAAAAAACATACAGTACAAAAAACAAAAAAACCTACAGTACAGAAAACAAAAAACAATTACAACCCCACCCCCCACTACAGAAAACAAAAAAATACATTACAACCCCACCCCCCACTACAGAAAATAAAAAAATTACACACCTGAAAAGGAAAGACAGATAAACACAATACAATACATACATATAATACATTACATACATTACATACAATACATGACATTACATATAATATATTAAATATAATATATTACATATAATATATTACATATAATACATTACATACATTACATACAATACATGACATTACATACATTACATATAATATATTAAATATAATATATTACATATAATATATTACATATAATATATTACATATAGTCCTAATCAAATACCCCCTATCTATCTAACATACAATCTATTTAATTTAAAATAAATCCTAACTATATCAAATACATCCCCCTATCTATCTAATATACAAAAAATCCTAACTACATACACAGACCATTATTCTAAAGTAAAATAAAATAATTACAGTCCTAACTACATACACAGACCCTAATTCTAAGCTAAAATCAATAAATTAAGACCACTTACCTTTAAGATGTTGCTTCAGATCACTAACCTATGGGTCAAACAAAAAATAAAAATTAGTACAAAACATTAACATCAAATAAATAAACATTCTATACATTCTAAATATTCAACTCACCTTTACAGCATGTCCAGTCACTGTTTAGCTCTTCCGGCGCGGCCCTGTTAAAAAAAAAACACAATACATGAATACATGAATACAATATATAAACAATAAATAAAATACACAAATAAACATCTAAATATACATTTCACTTACCTACCCGCGATGTCCCCGGCCTTCTCTCCTTCAGCCCCGGCTGGGCCGCGGAACCATTCGCGCTCTAAAAAAAAAAAAGAAAAAAAACTAACGGAGGTCTGCACTGGCAGACCTCCCCGACGCTACTGAACCTCCCGGAGTCGTTTCCGGGAGGAAATTGGCATTGGCGGCTTGTGATTGGCTGAAAAAGCTGTCTATCAATTTCAGCCAATCAAAAGTCGTCAATGTGTGAGCCAATCAGGATGGGATACACCCCAATATCCCACCCTGATTGGCTTAAACACTTGTCTATCTTTCTGGGAACCAATCACAACGCTCAGATGCCTTCAGCCAATCACTATGGGATACACCCCCACGGAGTGATTGGTAGAAGACA
Source organism: Discoglossus pictus (assembly GCA_027410445.1). Taxonomy (NCBI): domain Eukaryota; kingdom Metazoa; phylum Chordata; class Amphibia; order Anura; family Alytidae; genus Discoglossus; species Discoglossus pictus. The sequence continues at coordinate 41,419,891 of CM050165.1, forward strand.
TCTGCGCATCCTGATTGGCTCCTACATTGACGACTTTTGATTGGCTGACAGCTTTTTCAGCCAATCACAAGCCGACAATGCCAATTTCCTCCCGGAAACGACTCCGGGAGGTTCAGTAGCGTCGGGGAGGTCTGCCAGTGCAGACCTCCGTTAGTTTTTTTTTTTTTTTTTTTTAGAGCGCGGATGGTTCCGCGGCCCAGCCGGGGCTGAAGGAGAGAAGGCCGGGGACATCGCGGGGAGGTAAGTTAAATGTATATTTAGATGTTTATTTGTGTATTTTATTTATTGTTTATATATTGTATTCATGTATTCATGTATTGTGTTTTTTTTTTTAACAGGGCCGCGCCGGAAGAGCTAAACAGTGACTGGACATGCTGTAAAGGTGAGTTGAATATTTAGAATGTATAGAATGTTTATTTATTTGATGTTAATGTTTTGTACTAATTTTTATTTTTTGTTTGACCCATAGGTTAGTGATCTGAAGCAACATCTTAAAGGTAAGTGGTCTTAATTTATTGATTTGAGCTTAGAATTAGGGTCTGTGTATGTAGTTAGGATTTTTTGTATATTAGATAGATAGGGGGATGTATTTGATATAGTTAGGATTTATTTTAAATTAAATAGATTGTATGTTAGATAGATAGGGGGTATTTGATTAGGACTATATGTAATATATTATATGTAATATATTATATGTAATATATTATATGTAATACATTATATGTAATGTATGTAATGTCATGTATTGTATGTAATGTATGTAATGTATTATATGTAATATATTATATGTAATATATTATATTTAATATATTATATTTAATGTATGTAATGTCATGTATTGTATGTAATGTATGTAATGTATTATATGTAATATATTATATGTAATATATTATATTTAATATATTATATTTAATGTATGTAATGTCATGTATTGTATTATATGTATGTAATGTATTGTGTTTATCTGTCTTTCCTTTTCAGGTGTGTAATTTTTTTATTTTCTGTAGTGGGGGGTGGGGTTGTAATGTATTTTTTTGTTTTCTGTAGTGGGGGGTGGGGTTGTAATTTTTATTTTTTCTGTACTGTAGGTTTTTTTTGTTTTTTGTACTGTAGGTTTTTTGTTTTCTGTGCTGTAGGTTTATTGTTTTTTGTAATTAGAGTGTTGGGGAGGTTTATTAGGGGGTAGGTAGTGTAGGTAGGTAGTGTAAGTGTTAATAGATTAGTGTAGAGGTGGGTTAGTTTAGATTAAATGGTTTATTGGGGGTTATAGTGTAGTGTTTGTAGTTAGTGTCATGATGGTCCTTGAGGACCATCATGGCACTTATGTGGTTAATGTTGGGTTGTAACAGGCCCATAATGGTAATAATATACCCTTATGGGACTGATGGGGTTAAATAGAGCCTTATGGTGGTCTGTATTGACCACCATGAGTTAATGGGTTAATTTAGGCCTTATGGTGGTCTGTATTGACCACCATGAGTTAATGGGTTAATTAGAGCCTTATGGTGGTCTGTATTGACCACCATGAGTTAATGGGTTAATTTAGGCCTTATGGTGGTCTGTATTGACCACCATGAGTTAATGGGTTAATTAGAGCCTTATGATGGTCTGTATTGACCACCATGAGTTAATGGGTTAATTAGAGCCTTATGGTGGTCTGTATTGACCACCATGAGTTAATGGGTTAATTTAGGCCTTATGGTGGTCTGGATTGACCATCATGAGTTAATGGGGTAATTAGAGCCTTATGGTGGTCTGTTTTGACCACCATGAGTTAATGGGTTAATTTAGGCCTTATGGTGGTCTGGATTGACCACCATGAGTTAATGGGTTAATTAGAGCCTTATGGTGGTCTGTATTGACCACCATGAGTTAATGGGTTAATTTAGGCCTTATGGTGGTCTGTATTGACCACCATGAGTTAATGGGTTAATTAGAGCCTTATGGTGGTCTGTATTGACCACCATGAGTTAATGGGTTAATTTAGGCCTTATGGTGGTCTGTATTGACCACCATGAGTTAATGGGTTAATTTAGGCCTTATGGTGGTCTGGATTGACCATCATGAGTTAATGGGGTAATTATAGTTGCCTGGGGTTAATATTTTTAGTGCAAGTCCTTTCAGGACCTTTACGGTCCTTTGAGGACCCGCGAGGCGGGAAATTTAAAATTGAATTGCAGCAGGGTCACGATCGGTGCCGATCGGGGCCCCCCGCAGCAGGGGGTTTATATGGGGACACTTCGGGGGTCCCGATGGGGACCCCCAGCATAGAGGGGGGTTAATTTTAAGTGCCGCGGCCGGGATTGGGTAATAGTGTGCCGCGGTCCCTTTAAGGAGCCGCGGCGGGGAATTTAAAAGTTTTAAATGCAGCGGAGGGCCTGATCTATGCAGATCGGGGACCCCCCCTGCAATGGGTTTATGTGGGGACACTTCGGGGGTCCCGATGGGGACCCCCAGCATAGAGGGGGGTTAATTTTAAGTGCCGCGGCCGGGATTGGGTAATAGTGTGCCGCGGTCCCTTTAAGGAGCCGCGGCGGGGAATTTAAAAGTTTTAAATGCAGCGGGGGCCTGATCGGTGCCGATCGGGGACCCCCGCTGCAAGGGGTTAATGTGTGGGGGCTGCGGGGGTTCCTATGGACCCCTGCAGCAAGGTGTTCATGTGAGGACACTTCGGGGGTCCCGACAGGGACCCCCGCATTGAGGGGGGGTTCATTTTAGGTGCCTAGGGGGGGGTTTGGAGTACCCCCCACGGCAGGGCTTATGTGGGGGACTGCCGCGGAGGTCCCTTTTAGGACCCCCGCAGCACTTGATGAGGAGTGGGAGCCTGCGATATCATCTCGCAGGCTGTCACTCCTCATGTACATTTACGCAGTGTAGATACGGACGGCCCTGCTGCGTAGCTCATACGTTGCTCGCAGCAGGGCTAATTTAATAGCATTGTAAGTTAGAGAAACTTTGCAGTACGTAGGGCTTAAGTAGAAGCCTCTTATTTACGAGGCTGGAATTTAATAGGGCCCTCAATGTGTAGCCTGTGTCTACAAAAGTTTCAAGCAATAATCTCTTTCCTCCTTCTCTGCCACCCCATTGGGCCCTCAAGTCCTCTCAGTACAGTTCAAGTGAAGTGAAATTCTTTGTTATAAATAAAACACAATAATAAGATCAAATGCTTCTCCTTTAGATTGTAAGTCTGCGAGTTTCAATCCTGCGCGGTGCTTTAGGGAAAGCGCTATGGAGACCGGATTCCAAGCTCAAAGACAGGACCATCCACTCTTTGCAATGTGTGAATCTTGAACTTGTCATTGCCTGTAACTTAACTTATGTATAGCGCTACGGAATATGTTGGCGCGTTAAAAATTAACGATAATAATAATAATAATAATAAAAATAAATGTCTGTTTAGTTTTAAGTTTTGTATCAAAAACCAGCACCATTAGTTCAAAATAAAATGCGAAAAATCTGGGGTCCGGGAACGAATTATTTCAATTACATTACATTGATCCCTATGGGAAATGCTACCTATACAATAACCTATTGAAAAAGACAGAAGTGATGTTAAATTGCAAAACATAATACACATTCTTGTCTGTGCGGTCAGAGAAAAATAAATATGATTGATTATTTACTTTTTAGCAAAGGAATGGACTTCAAGTCTGATACAAATTTTGCTTCATGTGTATCTAGTATGCAGCTAGTTTTTAACAAGAGAAAAAAAATCCTGGTCCCTGGAGGTATCCATTATGCTACTGTGAAGGTAACATGTATGAGATGGGTGTTTATACACCATAATAACACTGATCACATGTATATAAGTCAAACAATGTGATTTAAACTAAGTAAAAAATAATGTGATTTACTGTTATAAAAGAATTAATGAATGATTTACAAGTAAATATACAGTTGTCACTTATGGCGATTTAAATAAATTAAAATCTAAAAAAAAAAAAACATGCATATACTAAAAAAAGCCAGAAAATAAGATTTATTTTTTATAAATCAAACTTTTATTTTATCAAATAAACAAATACTGCATTCATCAGCCAGGATATTTGTCTGTAAATTTCTCTCCACTACTCCACTATTTTGTTGCTTTCTATTTTACTTCTTTAAATGGTGAATTTGTTTTTCCTGAACTTTTGCTCATCCTGGGGACATTTGCTTTTCTTTTTCCTGTAGTTGATGCAAATATGACATTTTATAATGCTTTTCAAAGAAATTTTTACTTTAACTAAACACTGTAGCTAGATTTTTTGCATGAAAATTGATTTAAGTCTAAAATACATATATATTATTATATATAATAGCATATCTGAAAGGTGAGGCATTTGGACAGGATATATGGCGTATCGATGCACTGGAAACATGGTAGCAATAACTATATTTGTTGTTTATTTTTAAGTGAACCCACATCAATATGAAATCAACTGCTATTCATGGTATTTACTAAGTTATGATCTGTATGAGCTATGTTTCCGATAACAGAAATACTGTAAATATCCAAGGGCCACATCTGTGACTTGAAGCTTTGTGCAAAACTGCTGATGGCAATGGAATACTAAGATATCTAAATGACTTAAAAATTGTCTTCACTTATAAACATACAGGGGTGGACACAAAATATCTAACACGTAGAAGCCAGGAAGATATTATAGGAGCAAGAACGGCTTTTTCTAGGAGTCTGGAAGGAAGCCGTTCATAGATATACATTAAACTTTAGGAGCCCAGGCTCCAGGGACGATTAATATACAAGGCTGGAAAGTTCCCTGGAGCTTGGCAGCTTGGACTCCTTGTTTTTCGTCAATGTTTCTGTATATTTGTGGCAACCACAAGTTATATATAAATATATGAAGGCAGAAAAAAATAATAACACTTAGGAACAAGGTAGATTTTTGTAGGTTGGAGATGGGATATTTATAGGAGCCTAAGAGGGAGATCTTCATATACATGAATTATGTTACCAAATTAATTAGGGCTAGGATACAACTTTTAGGAGATAGATAGACAGATAGATAGATAGATAGATAGATAGATAGATAGATAGATAGATAGATAGATAGATAGATAGATAGATAGATACTTAAATAATTTTCTATCACAGAAAATAAACGATGGTCCGTTATATTACAGTTTGCTGCGCTAAAGTTGTTTAGCCACATCACTACATCTGTGCCACTGTTCTAAAGTGTACATTATTGATGAAAAACAGATCATGTACCACTCCTGTCATGTAGCTATAGTCATCAATAAACATTCATATCTGAAACACTGTATCCTTTTTATTTAGAAACATATGCTTTTTATCATGCTGTTCCTAATGGATTTAATAACCTCCGGCAGGTTCGCCCTAATCATCTGATTCCAACAAAGTATTTTTCATATTTCACTTTTATGTAAGTTGCCCTTCTCTGCATGCCTACTCTGCATTACCTCTTCATTGCATTCTCTTGAGTTTTATATACCTCATTTATACTTATATTGTCTCTAAAGCTAATGGAGCCATACAGCATCTTCTTCTGAGCTTCCGTTGTTCTAGTTCTAGATGCTATGGAAGGTGAATTGTTGCTCTATTCAAGTGGACAGGGAGAAGTTGTTAGTGGTTTATTGGACCTGTTTCATTTTCTAGACTTTTTGCTTTGTACGGAAAGAAACACTTCAGTGTCATATTTATAAAATTTATACTAAGCTCTTTTGAAAAATGTTGCTTTATAATGGACAACATTTTTTAGAGAGTAAAAAATTGTTGTATTTTATTATGATTTTCTGGAGCCAGAACGTGCTCTTTCTTCCTACAAGGATAAGTAATCCTGAAGGGGTTTAGATAAGATCTCCATACAGCTAACATTCAAAGAGGACATACAAATATAGTTGAATGGAGATGTGAAAACAAATAGATTGAACAAAAAAACAACTAAATCAACTTAATAGCACGTTAGGAGTATTTCACACCTATGAATGCCAGTAGTCTCTAAATCCTATCAAGGTAATATTGAAATCATCAGCTTTTCTTCCAACTGTCTCTACTAAGATCATTTACCATCCCTGTCCCCTCTTTTGATTTTGTTGATGTGTTCCCCAATTTTACTTCCAAGCAGGGGCGGCTGGTGCATAGGGGCAAATGGTCAAGCGCGGTCCCAAAATTATCCATCACTTTAATATTGTAATTTACATTTATATAAAGAATAAACTTTAATTATATCTGTATTCAGCTTTCATGTCTGCTTTCATATGATGTTGTTAAAAATATGCATCTATCACTTTAAATTAACCCTTTGTGTGCCTTCCCCCTTGCCTGGTGACTTTCCTTAGTGCTGCTATATATCATATAGTGCGTCATAATGCTATCCCGCTCACCCTAGGTGAGCCTACATGCACTCTGCTAGGAATTGTATCTGTATTGTATCTGACAGCTGCAGCATCAACCAATCAGAATGAAGTAGCTGCATAATATGGTTAGGGATATTCACTTGAACGCCCATGAGCCACTTAGGTCTGCTGTGGGGCTGCCAAGTGACAGCTCCCACAATCATTCCGGGGGGTCTCTCTCTCTTTTCCTCCCTCCTCTTTATTCCCTCCCTCTCTTACTTCCTTCTCCCTCTTACCCATTCTATTCCCATTCCCTCCTCCACCCCAGGGACTCATCACAGCCCCTCTCTCTCTCTCCTGTGTCTCTTTCCCCCTCTCTCCCTCCCCTGTGTCTCTTTGCCCCTCTCTCCCACCCCTGTGTCTCTCCCCCCCCCCCCCCCCCTCTTACCCTCCTCATGCAGGCCTCCTCAACTGGGCCTGACGGTGGCCCTCTACAGTCGGGCCCACCCGCGCGGCTCTCTCCAGGCTGGCCCACCAGTGCGGCCCTCATCAGCCGGGCCCACCCCGCCCTCTTCAGCCGGGCACACCCGTGGCCCTCTCCAGCCGGGCCCACCTGCTGCCCTCTCCAGCCGGGCCCACCCGCTGCCCTCTCCAGCCGAGCCCACCCACAGCCCTCTCCAGCCGAGCCCACCAGCGGGCCACTACATTAGGGCCCAAACGCGAAGCCCTCTTCAACCGGGCCTCTTCAAGTGGGTGGAAGGGGGGAGGGAGATAGGGAGGAAGAGATATGGAGGCAGGAGAAAGATAGGGAGGGAGAGAAAGATAGGGAGAGGGATGCGGTATAGGGAAAGAGGGATATAGGGAGAGAGAGAGGGAGGGAGGGAGAGAGGTAGGGAGGGAGAGAGGTAGGTAGGGAGAGGATTGGGTAGGGTGATAGAGAGATAGGTAGGGAGAGAGAGAGATAGGGAGGGAAGAGAAAGATAGGGAGGGAGGAGAAAGATAGGGAGAGAGAGATAGGGAGAGGGATGGGGTATAGTGAAATAGGGATATAGGGAGAGACATAGGGAGGGGAGAGATAGGGAGGGAGAGAGATGGGGAGGGAGAGAGAGAGAGATAGGGAAAGGGATGGGGGCAGAGGGAAAGAGAGATATAGGGAGAGGGATAAGGGAGAGAGGGATAGGGAGAGAGGTAGGTAGGGAGGGAGAGAGAGATAGGGAGAGGGGTGGGGAAAGATGGACAGGGGGAGATAGGGAGAGAGGGATAGGGAGAGACATAAGGAGGGAGATAGATAGGGAGGGAGGGGAAACGGAGGGTGGAAAGAGATAGGGAGAGAGATGGGGGATAGGGAAAGAGGGATATAGGTATAGGGGGAGATAGGGAGGGAGTGGGAAGATAGGGAGGGATAGAGTTAGGGAGGAAAAGAGAGATAGGAAGAGAGATGGGCGATAGGGAAAGAGGGATATAGGGATAGGGGGAGATAGGGAGGGAGTGGGAAGATAGGGAGTGATAGAGTTAGGGAGGGAAAGAGAGATAGGAAGAGAGATGGGGATAGGAAAAGAGGGGTATAGGGAGATGGATGGGGGGAGATAGAGATAGTGAGAGAGATAGGGATGGAAAGGGGTAGGGAGGTGGATAATTAGGGAGGGAGAGATAGGGATGGGGATAGGGAAAGAGGGCTATAAGGAGAGGGATAGGGGAGATAGGGAGAGAGAGAGGGATAGGTAGAGAGATAGGGAGGGAGGAGAAAGATAGGGAGGGAGGAGAAATATAGGGAGAGGGATGTGGATAGGGATATAGGAAGAGAGATAAGGGAAAGGGAAAGAGGGATATAGGGAGAGGGCTAGGGGGAGATAGGGAGGGAGTGGGAAGATAGGGAGGGATAGCATTAGGGATGAAGAGATAGATAGGGAGAGAGATGGGGATAGGGAAAGAGGGATATAGGGAGAGGGATAGGGGAGAGTTAGGGTGAGAGGATAGGGAGAGAGATAAGGAGGGATGGAGGAGAAAGATAGGGAAGGAGAGAGTTAGGGAGGGGGTGGGGGGATATGGAAAGATGGATATAGGGAGAGGGATAGGGGGAGATAGGGAGAGAGATAGGGAGGGAGAGAGGTAGGGATGGAGAGCGTTAGAGAGGGAGAGAGTTAGGGAGGGAGAGAGCGATGGGGAGGAAGAAAGAGATAGGGAGAGGGATGGGGGATAGGGAAAGAGGGATATAGGTATAGGGGGAGATAGGGAGGGAGTGGGAAGATAGGGAGGGATAGAGTTAGGGAGGGAAAGAGAGATGGGCGATAGGGAAAGAGGGATATCGGGATAGGGGGAGATAGGGAGGGAGTGGGAAGATAGGGAGGGATGGAGTTAGGGAGGGAAAGAGAGATAGGAAGAGAGATGGGGATAGGGAAAGAGGGGTATAGGGAGAGGTATAGGGGGAGATAGGGAGGGAGTAGGAAGATAGGGAGGGATAGAGTTAGGGAGGGAAAGAGAGATAGGAAAAGAGATGGGCGATAGGAAAAGAGGGATTTAGGGATAGGGGAGATAGGGAGGGAGTGGGAAGATAGGGAGTTATAGAGTTAGGGAGGGAAAGAGAGATAGGAAGAGAGATGGGGATAGGGAAAGAGGGGTAGGGAGGTGGATAATTAGGGAGGGAGAGATAGGGATGGGGATAGAGAAAGATGGCTATAAGGAGAGGGATAGGGAAGATAGGGAGAGAGAGAGGGATAGGTAGAGAGATAGGGAAGGAGGAGAAAGATAGGGAGGGAGGAGAAATATAGGGAGAGGGATGGGGATAGGGATATAGGAAGAGAGATTGGGGATAGGGAAAGAGGGATATAGGGAGAGGGCTAGGGGGAGATAGGGAGGGAGTGGGAAGATAGGGAGGGATAGCATTAGGGAAGGAGAGATAGATAGGGAGAAAGATGGGAATAGGGAAAGAGGCATATAGGGAGAGGGATAGGGGAGAGTTAGGGTGAGAGGATAGGGAGAGAGATAAGGAGGGATGGAGAAGAAAGATAGGGAAGGAGAGAGTTAGGGAGGGGGATGGGGGGATATGGAAAGATGGATATAGGGAGAGGGATAGGGGAGATAGGGAGAGATATAGGGAGGGAGAGAGGGATATGGAGGGTGAGAGGGAGGGAGAGAGGGATAGGCGAGAGATAGGGAGGGAGAGAGGTAGGGAGGGAAAGAGAGATAGGGAGAGGGATGGGGGGATAGGGAAAGAGGGATATAGGGAGAGGGATAGTTGGGAGATAGGGAGAGAGATAGGGACGGAGGAGAAAGATAGGGAGGGAGAGAGAGATAGGGATAGGGATGGCTTTAAGTTTCACATTATAAAAATTGTGGGATCTGACAAAATGGAATTTCCATACCTTTCACACTAGACAATTTTTACTGCATGTCATACATGAACCCGTGCCTTTATTTAATGATTGAATCGAGCACTTATGTCTTTGCAAAAAATATTGCCAAAAAGAAACAAAATTAAAAAAAATATTTTAAACAAATTCATTAATTCAAATTAAAAAACAGATTAGCATTAATTATTGCTAAAGAATGGAAAATAAGCTATTCTTTAATGATCTACTCCACAACAAAGTCAGTAATACTGACATATTCCAACCACAGCACAACTGGGTTCTAAAACGGGATCATTTGTGTCTAATTGTTCTAATAAATGTAACAATTTAATATTTTAATCTTGTTCTTAATATTTACTTTTTAAATGGCTACTTATAAGAAGCTATCTACCTGGCAAACTTCAAGCTTTGTCCTCTCTATTTCTACACATTAATTTATTTTGTTGTTCGTTTTTATGTTTTTAGAATTATATTTAAACTGTCAAAAGCATGTTAATAAATTCAAGCATTTTCTTATAAAAATAAAACTCAAACAAATTATTTAAAAGGGAATAAATAACTAGTTAGATATTACAAAACATTAGGCATACAAAAACGGAAATCTGAGCTCTGGCTTATCGGTAAGAAAAACCCTTGTATCAATTTCCAGTCAATAAGAATGCGAACCACAGCTATGCTGACCTGTGTTGACATTTATAAATTGCTTTTTAAACAATGAAATGTAAGTATGATTATTTGGTACCAATTGTTCACTTAATCAGAAGTAGATGATGCTTTAATGGCATGTACAAGATTTGTATTGCTCAGTAAATTCAATATACAAATATAAAATCTTAATCTAGACTGAAGAGAAGAAAACATAAACCTCATTCTTCTTTGGATATTTTAACACATGACAAATAATTTAACATGTATAAAACAGATCTTAGCTAACTAGACGTGTATTTTAAATTCAGTACACAGTTTTAATACAACAGGTTCCCAGTAGATAGTATTTAGAAAATGCTGGAGTAATTATCGGAATATAATCAATGGAAAGCAAGGAGCATAAATATACTGATTTTAATATGTGACTAAAGAAATACATTACAAAAGGTAGGTCAGTTATCAATTTAAAATGCATATTTCTTGTTAAAATTCTAGTCACCCTAATAGATCAAGGAAGCACTAAAAGCCCAACAGATATTATTTTGACTTGATTAGCTTGGTATATTTTTATTTTAATTTATTAGCACATACATCACTAATCACAAATCTGGGTAGGAGGTATAAAATTCAAATGTACTGCATTGAATGGACTATAACATGTATTTTTATTTGTAACTGGTTAGAACATATAATAGTAATCACAAATCTGAATAGGAAATGTTTATGGGACATTTGTGCACCCTACCATAGCCTTGAAACTTAAAGGAAACAAAAAAACATGGGGCCTCATTCAATTGCGATTTGGCCAATTGAATAGGGCTCTTTATAAGCACAGAGCAAATTTTTGTACAGAAGTTTTTAGTTAGTGGAGACCTTGCTTTTGGATAGAAGTTCATTAACTAAAAACTTCTGTAAAAAATACGCTATATGCTTATTAAGAGCCCTATTCAATTGGCCAAATCGCAATTGAATGAGGCCCATGGTGAGCAGCTCAGAAAAGCTAACAGCCATGAGGAGTCACAATTTTACTATGCTTCCTATATGGGCAGTTTAGGGGAACTACACAAATGCTCCATTTTTTTTTATAAATATCTCATGCTCAAATTTATTAATACAATTTTATGCCCTAACAGTAATAACAAATTTGATTAGCAAATATTTAAAAATAAGCATAGACAGATTAAAATTTAAAAATTGCTAAATAAATAAAAAAATATGTGAATATAGAGTCACTTTAATGAAGTCTTAATGAAGAATTAGGTTGGAATATCTCCCAATATTATTCCACATTTATGGATGATGCTCTGTCACACTTCCAGCTGCCAGATAACAGGTGAAAAACTGTAGTGCAATGGACTGAATTATATAAAAGTCTTATGAATTAACATGTTTTATTAAATATAAAGCATACGAAATAAACAATGTACTGTGATATACCAACCTTGTAGTTTGTTTCAATATGCTTTAGAAGTTAGGAGAAGACATATCAAGTCATAAAAAAACAGTACATATTTTAAATCTGTCAGGATAAAAAGTATGTAATATTGGTACTTTCCATCTTACCTTCATCTGCAGAGACTTCACTGCTGTAACCATCATACTCTGCAGACAGGGGACTGTATTTCTGTCTGGTTTCCCAGTTATAATTTTGTTGCTTCTCTGAACCTGGCCTTGCATTTTGTGTTCTAATGAGTGTTTCATGGTATCTACCGAGGGCTTCATCGTCACTTTCTGATGATGATCCTTGTTGTTCTCCACCTATATAACACAGAGAAGAAGACTTCTTTAAACTCATTTTAAATACAGTGATGGTCAAAAGGATTCCCAGGCTGAAGCCCACATTTGCCACGCTGGCACTTCCCATAAGGGCTTTAGCCGGTTTTCTCTAGTGGGAGAGCATGAATAATACATAATATTATATATTTCTAATATGACCAAAGTAAACCTAATTTTAAATACAGAGGGCCTCATTCTATTAGCGGCCGTAAATCGGACGTAAGGCTGCGATTCCTTGCGGGGGTTCAGTTAACTCGCGATTCTATTATACGGTCCCGCAAGGATCTCATCTTACGGCCGGCCGCATATCTTGGAACCGGCCGTAAGCTGTGAAATATAAAAACGCAAAAATAAATTCAAGCCTGCACTGTACAGCTCTGTAAATGCTAGGGATCATATTGGGGGACATGAGGATTAAAAGGAACCCACTCTCAAGCTTGCACATCTGCCCAAACCCGAGTTCAAATTAACTGTTTATTTTCCGGCTGCGGCGTGGGTGTGTCTGAGGTGCTCCAAGCACTCTGGACTTTTTACATGGATATTTTACGGATATTAAAAATAAAATATTTTACGGATTTGAGTACAGGATAATTATGTGCTATTTTTTCTAACACCTAAAATCCCTTTATAGTCTTCTCAAAGTGCAGGATGGCTTTATTTGAGCTATTTCCTGCAAGGAAGCTGCGGCTCGCTTTTAGCCTTGCAGAGAGGTTTCCCGGAGCAATTGAATTGCAAATCTCTTGCGGCCGTTTTAGATCAAAGGCTTTCCTCCGGCGCGAGCGGCCGCAAGAGATAGCAAGGCACCGGCCGCAAGCCTGCCGGAATCCCGGGCCGTAAGGGAATAGAATAGCAGAATAGCTTGCGGCCGGTCCTTGCGGCCCCGCAACGGCTGCGGCCGATAATAGAATGAGGCCCTAAATAATTTTCCTTATTATCCATACCTCTATTACCAATAAATTCCTATTTTACAGCAATTTTACCATTCTGCTTTGGGCAAAATAAAAATATTTAAAGTTCTGTGAGGCCCTTTTAACAACTTTGATGGGGCGGCATATGACACTTATGCATGTCTCTCCCAGGAAGGTCCTTTGCTAAGGATCCACTAAGCTCACATTTAACAGAGAACCGCACGGATTTCCCTCAGCTTATATTGTGAGTACTTATTGTTGTAGTTAAATCACTCATGGATATTAGTAAATCAAAGCCAATGTATGTCATTTGCTTTACTTAACTTTTATCTTATAGACAATATAAACAAAACCACACACAAGATGTCATGCAGAAGAGCAGAAAAGAAATCAGAGATATTTGAGTATTTGAATTCTTTACACAAACATCTTTGGAAATTCTATGAAATTCAACAACAAATAGAAAATTTCTAGCATAATAATATCAAATAATATCAAATACAGAGTTCTATTTCTCTAATATAGTTAAAGGAAATCTAAAGGTGATTAAGACATGTTGAAGAAAAAAATGAGTATCACAGCAACCTCAGCAAACAACCCAAGATGGTGTATTCTTTACCTTTCCTTGGCGCTCTTTCATCTGTGCCTTCACCATGTTTGTCCCTACCCACACGTAGAGATTTATCCTTACCCTTACCGTCCCTGGTACGTTTAAAATCACTGGATGTATTTGACTCATGTTTCATTATGCCTTCTCCTGGCGAGCGATTTTTCTGTTTATTCTGAGACATGTTATTCCCATGGGCAGGATCACCATGTGCTTGTCTGGAACCTCTGTTTTGTTTTCTTAAATCATTTATTTTCTCTTCTGAGCTATTTACTATATTAGAGTGAAGGGATTCATTGAAGTTGTTGTTATTCCTAGGCGATCTTTGCCTTACCCTTTTCTCCACTTGTTCGCTAACGTTATGTGCACTAATCTCTTGATGGCTTGACCTATGACCAGTTGACTTTTGGGAATTTTTTTGTGAATTTTCCCTTGTTTCTGGCACACCATAGGAAATATGCCCATGCTCATTAACGTTTTTGGAACAATTATCATTTTTATTTTGATTACTTTGATCATCTTCTGACTGGTAAACTTGTCCCCTTTTATTATGGACACCATAATTTGAGCCAGACACAATTTTCCCTTCTTCATTGTGAGGTGTTGTATATTCTGTGTGATTCTTTTGCCTTCTTTCTCTCCTTTGTTCTGATGACCAATCATATGACCTATCACAAGCATCCACTGTTGGTAAATTTGGGTTCTTCTCACACACATCTTTGGAAATTTCATGAAGTGCAGGATTTTCCTCTCTTGATTTAGCAGCTTTCTCTTCTGGAGACATCTGATTTTCCTCGTCTTCTGTACGTAAACCTTGTATGATACTTGTCACCTGCTCAGTGACCGAGTCAGCCACACTGTAACTGACCTCTTCAACAGCAGTGGTGAGATCATCTACAGCACTACTTAAAGTGTCAACTATAGATGATACAGATGGAAGATTCAAACTTTGCTTAAAATTCTTAAAAAATGCCATTGTAAACAGATTCTTCTTCAGATAGTAAATCAAGTCATCCGACTATAATTTGTTGGGTTGCTTGACCTTCTGCTTGTAAAATGAGTACACATAAAGCCACTGTCATAATAAAAAAATATAATTTTTGTAAACAAAAATATTTGCTCTGAAACTAAACAGTCATCTAATACTTTGCCAATTGAATGTTCAGTAATTTTATAAAAGAAATACCATTAGTACTGGATGCAATAAAATTCTAGGTTACATCAATTAAAAAATGAGATGTTAAATTAATTCACTTTTTTAAAAATACAACGGTCATTTCCATTTGTTTTCCTGTAAAAGAAAAGTATCAAAGAATTTGCAACAATAGTATAATGTTAATATAATTTTCTAGAACAATATTGAAATATAGAGGTAATATGGCCATATAATTATGTCAGATATGACCACAAGACAGAGAACACTCTCCAAGAAAATCATATAACTAAACTAACATATTGCGGCACCAAAAAAGGTTTGCAGACACTGATAAATATATCATTACATTAGGATTACATTACAATTAATAACAATTGTTCAATATTGTGCAAATTTGTAGCCCCAACTGTAGGCAAATCAAGTTATATTTTTGTATGCAAGAACAGAATAGGAATAAACTATATAAATACATAAAAATTTGCTAAACATGCCAACACTACAACAGACCTGGGCATTTATGTAAGCATTTAAAGGTATATGCAAGTGAGCTGGATTATGAATACGTCTGATAGAGGAGAATTAGTAGTGTATAAAAACATGTTTGCATGAAAAAATACCAAAACAAACATTTAAACAGTTACCCTAAAGTTTTAAAGGATTTTATCAATGTTGACACCCCCTGAAAATCCCAGCAAAAATTTGCATATATAATACATTGTATCTTTTTGGTCTGTGAATTGAGCTGCCTCTTTCATTTAGATTTCTGTAATACCCAGAACAAGGTTTGTGTTGCGTCAATCACTGATTGTGAGACACACATAGAGACACTGACACAGACACTCACACTCAGAGACACTCACACTCAGAAAAACATGCACTCACACAGAGACACTCACACTCAGAAACACATGCACTCACACATGCACTCACACAGAGACACATGCAGAGACCATGAACACAAGCTCTCTTCCAGGACCATAAATCAAGCATAAATGCTCATTTTCCTAAAAGATTAGAATAGGAAGAAGAAGCTGAAACGTTTGGTTTCAGTACAATTATAATTTGTCAGAATTTATCAAGGAGAGGGTGTATGTCTAAAGAATAACCGTGTAACAGCACAAGCATTTTTACTTGAATGTCGATTTATGGTCCTTTAAGGTTCTTCAGTTTTGGGAATGTAGCAGCCCCTTCCAGCATCATCTAGCTGGCTGCATACAGCATTGCTGATTGGCTGCAAAGCTGGCCATGCTCACATAGACATGGGTTGTTTTTACAAAAATACAATACAATCCTGGGGGTGTAAACATCACCCCCAACAATTTATTTTAATGCAAAGCTAAAAAAACAGCTTATGCAAATAAATGTAATCATACACTACTAATTCCCATCTATCAGATGCATTCATAACCCAGCTCACTTGCATATACATTTATTATTACAGTTATTATTATAGTTTATTTATAACGCACCAACATATTCTGTAGCTCTGCCGTACACCTTTAATGAAGATTAATCTTCTTAAAGATTTTTAGAAGGTAGGGCATTGATAATTGTATCACAGCAGTTGTAAAAGTAGATATGTAAGTAAATTCAAGGAAAAAGTGAAAAAATTAGATCACCACTTTAGTCTTCCTATGTTCCATTCACTTTCACCATACCAGTTATTGCATTAACTATTACAATTTCTGCTCACATAATTTTTCATGTATTAACTTTGTTCTTCCTCCTTAGTAAGGAATTAATTCATTAATTTATAAAGAAACCATGTTAGCCAGTAGGACAGATAAGAGCATAGATACTTTTGTAATAAAAAATACCAAAATTGGTATAATGTTGATAGGTTTAACAGCTAACTGGTGAATAAAGTAATGCTAACAAAGCACTATGGATCCTTCATTGGACTTAGGTTTACAGAACTGGTACTGGATGAGGAAACATTTTATATACAGTTTTCTGGTTACCAGAAACAAAAAAAGGGAGGAAGGAAGCCAGATTGTCAAGGCAATGTAATCATTTAGTCATTAAAGGAATCATACCCTGTCTGTTATATCGTATTACAAAAGTATATGTACCCTTATATATCCTTTAATTTAATTACATGACTTGGTGTTTTTAGTTTTTAGATGTGTTGGGAATTTGCTTCTCTTTATTTCAGTGAACGGGATATATGCACAAGGGTAAGAAGCATGCGGAACTCTAAAGAACCTTTGAAGACCCTCTGAAATCCCTACATTTACTAACATGTGGCATTTGTAGTGAAGAGAAGAATTTCTTATGAGCATACAAAAATACAGTTTTACAGAGGATGATGTAAATCTGCAATCTACCACGGCAAATTGCACGTTAACCTTGATTTACTGTAATACTCAAGTATCATTATTACTAAATCTCATGTATTATAATTAGGCCCACTATATGGTACGGTAATGAGTCTTAATGCCAGATGTAGTATTATGTATCCACCACTTGTCCACCCCTTTTCACATCACAAAATGAGTAAGACATGCTTGTTTTAGGGGTCAATCATGTGCAGTTTAACATCTTTCCATTAGTGCATACTAAAAATTGCAGTGCTATATGCGAATATGTCTAGAATCTGCGCATGCGCCATCAAAGGCGCCATATTGACTGGGAAAGCCTCAATGGTTAGCATTATTTCATTAATGATGTATAATAACAATAAACCCAGCAAAATGGCTGCTGATGAATGCCTATTGGAATTTTTTTAAAGAACAGATAATAAACATTCATTTTACACAGTATATATATATATACTGTATATATATATATATATATATATAGATAGATAGATAGATAGATAGACAGATATTAATATATATTACAATTCATCATTTATTTTAAGGTATACTATTTCCATAAATGGTGAGATTGATCATTTTTAACTTACACTTTTTTAAGCGTGAGTTTTAATGACCAAATTTACCAGTTATATTTAGCCGCGTATGTTCTATGATGACGGCTGAATACTGGTAATATCATTTTATGTAACTATAAAATATACTGCTATAGCGAGGTTGAAAAACACAATGCTGAATATCACCATTGTAGGTAGTTAAAAAGCAAGATTTGTCTTTAAAATATTTGTAGAACTTGGGTTTTCATGGTATGGTGCAAATAACACCTCCATAACCCTGTTCTGTATAATTCATACTGACCCGAGTTAGGCTCATTTTTAAAGAGGAAAGAGCCTTTAGTAAATCGCACCATGACCTGCGATGCTGGAAAAGTAGGTAAAAAACGGCTATAGCACCTCTTCCTCCCATGGAAAGATAGGAAAACAAGAAGGAACTTTGTCGCTTGCAATTAAAGATTTCATAAAATAAGGAAATCTCGAGTGTTTCTTTTCAAGATATCAATATCCTTGTTTTACACCAATTTACATTTGGATGTACTTGCTATCTGGAGTAATAAGTGTTCAGTATATCAAGATATCCTCTTACCATTTTGCTTTCCACGAAATCCTTCATATTTTCCAAAACTCATCTTCTTGTTAATGTAGAGAAGAAGTAACATGAGAAGAATAATAGACACTCCCACCGCTGAGAGGAATCCAATAGCCTCTGGTGACACTAGAAATAAAAGTTACAACATCTAGTCAGAGCAAGAAATTTCCAAGACTCACTAAAGTGCGAGGTGCACACCTAGTGTTGTGAACACTTTTATCACCACTTTTTGTAGAGTGGTCATATCTATTGCTCTAATGTATATTTCCCAATGTAATATACATATCATAATATGCATGTTAATATAGTATATTTTTTGTACATTATACTAATAATATATAGATATATATTGGTATATATATATATATATATATATATATATATATCATCTTGATGTTTTATCTTTTATGAGTCCAGCTTACGATTGGGCTGTTTCCTACCATATTAGGTGGAATTTGTTAAGCAACACTCTTTTATGCCCCATTTCATTGCTTGCCACATAAACCAAATCTCTTATAGTGATTGGTTACACAAGGCATTTTTTCCATTGTTCCCAGTCTTTGTCCCTGTGCGTCTGGTTGATTCCATCTATTTGAAACATTGTGCTGCCAGTAATTGTCATTCATCACTAGTGGGCCAAGTCTACTAGTAATATAAGATTTAATAGGCAGATTATTAAAAGTTACAGTTAAAATAACAAGTTGTAACGTGCATTGATTACTAATATTGTATATTGGGAGGCAGAAATAAAGTGCTGGAAACAGCCTCATTTGTCATTGCATATGAAAGAAATAAACACTCGACCTGTGATTTCTGTTATAATGCAATCTATGAGCCACATTCAATTGGCCGAATTTGAGATCCGGGAGCCACTAAGTGTGGTCCCAGGCAAATTTGCTATTGAATTGGCATTTTTTTGCGAGGAAAAAAATTAACATTAACGTAGAAGAAAAAAAGCTCCTGCATCCGATTTCCAGGTATACCACAAATTACAGCGCTCGATTAGCAATGGGGGCCTGTGTTTGTAACAGAACACGATTTCAAGGATAGAATGAAACCTGATGCCCTGAGACAGAAAAGAATCAAACTGACACTTAATTGTAATGATGTCAGTGCATGCCTGTGTATTTAATTCAAATGAACTTCAATATACCAGAACACAGTTTAAAAAACAATGGCTAAAATTAAACTTTTATTAAATTGATATGAAAACATTCAGCAATTTACAAGACCATATATCAACACGCTATCAATGAATAGCACATTCTTTAAGTAAAATATTAAACACTATTCAAATTCTATATTTTGGAATTGCTCCTATTTCAACAGGAAATAACATAAGTGGGAGCTATCTGCCCTAAGATAACATCCAGGGTAAGAGGACATTTGTTTTGAAATACTGTATATATTCGAGTATAAGCCGACCCGAGTATAAGCCGAGGCACCTATTTTATCACAAAATACTGGGTAAAATGAGTGACTCGAGTATAAGCCGAGGGTGGGAAATGTGCTGCCCCCTGTGTCCCCTCTCCCTTCCCTGTGTCTCTTCCCCCCTCCCTTATCACCCTCCTCAACCCCCCTCCTCATTCTCAAACTCCCTCCTCAACCCCACTGCTCATCCTCAACCTCCCCCCTCATCCTCAACCCCCCCAACCTAAACCCCCCTCCTCATCCTCAACCTCCCGCCTCATCCTCAACCTCCCTTCTCATCCTCAACCCCCTCCTCAACCTCCCTCCTCATCCTCAACCTCCCTCCTCATCCTCAACCTCCCTCCACATCCTCAACCCCCTCCTCATCCTCCCTCCTCAAGCCCCCCTCAACCTCACTCCTCAACCCCCCCATCCTCATCCTCCCCCCTCAACACCTCATCCTCAACCCCCCCAACCTCAAACCCCTCCTCAACATCAACCCCCTCCTCAACCCCCCATCCTCAACCCCCCCATCCTCATCCTCATCCCCCTCCATCCTCATCCCCCTCCTCACCCCCCTCAACCTCAACCCCCATCCTCATCCTCAACCCCCCGCTCACCCCCCACACCTCAACCCCCCTCATCAACCTCCCTCCTCCTCATCAAACGCCTCCTCACCCTCCCTCAACCTCAACCCCCCTCCTCAACCTCCTTCCTCTTCATCAACCCCCTCCTCAACCCCCCATCCTCATCCTCAACCCCCCTCCTCAACCTCCCTCCTCCTCATCAACCCACTCCTCACCCCCCAACCTCAACCCCCCTCCTTAACCTCCCTCCTCCTCATCAACCCCCTCCTCACCCCCCCTCAACCTCAAACCCCCTCCTCCTCATCAACCCCCTCCTCACTGTCTCTGTCTTGACCCCAGTACCCGGTATATGCTAATGACGCGGCGCGCATGTGAAGTCACATGCGCGCAGGGGTCAAGACGGAGCAGAGGCCGGAGAAGAAGCAGGTAAGTGAGGGGGAGGTATTTAGAGGGGAGACAGTGAGTAAGGGGGATGATGAGGAGGAGGGGGGTTGAGGATGAGGAGGGGGGAGGGAAAGAGACACGGGGGGGTAGAGAGACACGGGGGGGGTAGAGAGACACGGGGGGGTTAGAGAGACACGGGGGAGAGTGACTCGAGTATAAGCTGAGGGGACCCTTTTTAGCCTTAAAAAAAGGGCTGAAAAACTCGGCTTATACTCGAGTATATACGGTAATTACATTAGTACTGTACAGCACTTTTTATCTACAGTAAGTCTTATTATTAGGAGATAAAAAGAACTTAGGCCCCCCTGCTAATCAAGCAGTGTAATTAGCGGTTTCACCGTAAATCGGCTGCAGTAGAGTACATTACATATTTATGTTAATCTTTATCACCCTCAGCCGACATCTGTAAATCCTGCCCTGTCCACAAGAGATTTCAGTGTAGGGAGTACCCAAACCAAGCTTTACTGATGAGAAACGACTCTGGGAGCCAATAGGAAGTGAGAATGTCATCCTTATTAAAATAAGTGATAACAAGTGCCATAACTGCAGCAAGGAACCATTATATATATATATATATATATATATATATATATATATATATATATATATATATATACACCGTATATACTCGAGTATAAGCCGAGTTTTTCAGCCCTTTATTTAAGGCTAAAAAGGGACCCCTTGGCTTATACTCGAGTCACTCTCCCACCCGGTATATGCTAATGACGTGATATCACATGCGCGCCACGTCAAGACGCCGGAAGGAGCGGAGGCCGGAGCAGGAGCTTCAGATGCAGGTAAATGAGGGGAAAAGGAGAGTCACTCATTTTACCCAGTATTTTGTGGTAAAATAGGTGCCTCGGCTTATACTCGAGTATATACGGTATATATATATATATATAAAAAAAAAGCATTCACCCACCTTGAATTTTTACCTATTTTGTTACATTACAGCCTTAAGTTCAATGTTTTGTTAATCTGAATTTAATGTGATGGATCAGAACACAGTAGTCTAAGTTGGTGAAATGAAATGAGAAAAATATATACATAAAAAATTGTCATGTCCGTATGTATTCACCCCCTTTGTTATGAAGCCCATAAAAAGCTCTGGTGCAACCAATTACCTTCAGAAGTCACATAATTATTGAAATGATGTCCACCTGTGTGCAATCTAAGTGTCACATGATCTGTCATTACATATACACACCTTTTTTGAAAGGCCCCAGAAGCTGCAACACCTAAGCAAGAGGCACCACCAACCAAACACTGTCATGAAGACCAAGGAACTCTCCAAACAAGTAAGGGACAATGTTGTAGAGTCAGCATTAGGTTATAAAAAAATATCCAAATCTTTGATGATCCCAAGGAGCACCATCAAATCTATCATAACCAAATGGAAAGATCATGGCACAACAGCAAACCTTCCAAGAGACGGCCACCCACCAAAACTCACGTACCGGGCAAGGAGGGCATTAATCAGAGAGGCAGCACAGGGACCTTAGGTAACCCTGGAGGAGCTGCAGAGTTCCACAGCAGAGACTGGAGTATCTGTACATAGGATGACAATAAGCTGTACGCGCCATAGAGTTACCCAACACATCACAACACCCAAAGAACAACACCACCATGTTTTTCAGAAGCCGGGACTGGGAAACTGGTTAGAGTTGAGAGAAAGATGGATAGGAATGGGCAAAAATCCCAGTGGTAAGATGTGGCAAGCTCATAGAGACTTATCCAAAGCGACTTGGAGCTGTGATTGCCGCAAAAGGTGGCTCTACAAAGTATTGGCTTTAGGGGGGTGAATAGTTATGGACATGGACTTCTTCTGTTATTTTGTTCTATTTGTTGTTTGCTTCACAAAAAACATCTTAAAAGTTGCGGGCAAGTTCTGTAAATTAAATAATGCAAATCCTCAAACAATCTATGTTAATTCCAGGCTGTGAGGCAAACCCGGTATATGCTAATGACATGACGTCACATGCGCGCCACATCATTAGCATATACCGGGTGCCGACGCAGGAAGGAGCGGAGGCCGGAGGAGAAGCTGCAGATGAAGGTAAGTGAGGGGAAAGGGAGAGGGGGAGGTATTTAGAGGGGTAAAGTGAGGAGGGGCGTTTAGAATGAGGAGGGGGGATTAGAATGAGGAGGGGGGTTGAGGATGAGGAGGGGGGAGGGAAAGAGACACGGGAGGTTAGAGAGACACGGGGGGTAGAGAGACACGGGGGGGGTAGACAGACACAGGGGGTAGAGAGACACGGGGGAGTTAGAGAGACACAGGGGGGTTAGAGAGACATGGGGGGGTTAGAGAGACACGGGGGGAGAGTGACTCGAGTATAAGCCGAGGGGCCCTTTTTAGTCTTAAAAAAGGGCTGAAAAACTCGGCTTATACTTGAGTATATACGGTGTATATATATATATATATATATATATATATATATATATATATATATAAGTGTATTTTGTGTTTATATATTTTATATAGACAATGCATTGGAGCATTTGTTCCTAGGCATCATGGTTTTCTGATATGTATTAACACCTTGAGTCCTGGGTTGTTTGTTACCCTTGATGTTGAAACGGACATAATAACACAACATCATAATTTATAATAACACATGTTTATATTTGACTGTTAGGTGTTTATTTATAACGCATCAACATATTCCGTAGTGCTGTACATAAGATAAGTTCAAGACAAAGATACATAAAAATTAAACATAGCAAACCAAGGAGGGCCCTGTCTTTGAGCCTCAAATCCATAGTGTGGATATAGCTTATCCTTACTGCAGTCACTCGTAGCAGTTCTCACACAATTTTTTTAGGATGAGTGATTAGTATACCTAGGTACTTTTATTTTGTTCTTAAACCTGCTGTAATATTGGCATATAGGGATTAGCATAGGGGCGCTTATTCATTTAAAAGCTGTTACATCACAAAAATAGCTTCTCTCATTTTTAATTATAAGATTCATTTTTCTTTTCTTTTGTAGACATACTTGTATTTTCAATATGTATCACATATAACAGTTGTGATAATTGCAAGTGTTGGTCACTCTATGTTAAAAATTATAAACTTGCGAATGTGCAATGACCGGCCTGAAAGTTAGGGGTTTGCCAAGGCCTGCAATGAGCAAGGCCCGTAACGTAGAGGCAGGGGAAGAGGCTTGCAATGAGCGCGGAAGGCGTTCATTGCAAGGCCCGCGATGAACACTGAAGGCGCTCAACTGTGGCCCGAAATTTAGAAGGGGGGAGAGACTTGCAATGAGCTCCGAAGGCCTGAAAGTTACAGGTTTGCGAAGGCCTGCAATAAGCGAGGTCCGTAACGCAGAGGGGGGGGAGAGGCTTGCAATGAGCTCCAAAGGCGTTCATTGCGCGGCCTGAAATTTAGGAGGGGGGAGAGACTCGCAATGAGCGTTGAAGGTCGAAAGTTATGGGTTTGCCGAGGCCTGCAATGAGCGAGGCCCGTAAAGTAGAGGCGGGGGGAGAGGCTAGTGATGAGCACCAAAGGCATTGATTGCAAGGCCCACAGGCCCAAAGGCGCTCAAAGCGCAACTCAAAATTTAGAAGGGGGGGGAAACTCGCAATGAGCGACGATGGCCCAAAAGTTACAGGTTTGCCGAGGCCTGCAATGAGTGAGGCCCGTAACGTAGAGGGGGGAGAGCCTCGCATTGTGTGGCAAACAACAGCAATGCCAGGCTTCAAATTTTTTTGCCGTAATTTTTGGCTGGCAAGTCTCTAGTAATTAATAAAGGTTAACTTTTAAATATTGTTTTTCTCTGCAACAAGGAACCATGAGGGCAGCAACTAAACTGTAAATTAATATATATTTTGATGTTCAATAGAACAGTATTTACCAGAGGCAGCCCTATTCAGTGACTATATCATGCTGATGGAAATTTCATTCACACCTTGCAAAGTGTATCATTATTTATTTTTAGATTATATATTGTTTTATACTATTAAAAAGCTGTTTTTATTTCTTGTAAACTCTTTTTGTGTCTTTTAAATATTTTTTTTCTGCCTTCTGGCTTTAACATCTGCTCATAAAGACCTTAATGCAGGCAATGAACATCAGAGAATTGCTTATCGGGAATGAGTGGTTCATCTGGAGGAGGAATTATTCCCTATATCACTATTTAAAACCAGAACATACAGAACAAGACATTAGTGCACAAATTGAGATTAAATTGTATGTTTTTATTTGTTACTTTTGTATAAGGATAGAGCGGAACAGGTGGGTTGAATGGTCTGGGTTTGGTTGTAAACAATACAAATACATATTCAAATGCATTATTGTACCCTGATAAATAACTAATTCATGAGCCCATTAAGGAATTATTAGAAAGATATGACGAACTAAGCAGTATAAATCTATATTTTGCAATATTAACCTTGAATGTACAGAGTTTGGATTTTTACTCCTACAATTCTTTCTGAAAGAACCACTGTATGATGAAAAAATATGTTTATTTAAGAAAACTGACTGAAAAAACGTATGATTAGGGAGGGACAATGTGATCAAACCAGTTTTAATTAGAAAAAAAAAGAAAAAAATACATACAATTTAATGCATCTGATGGACACCAGAAACATCCAAGATAATTTGATGAAGGGTGCATGAATAAGAGGGGTGCTTACATTTCTGCAAGAGCGGAGCTTTCAATTATAATTTCATAACACCTGCTTCATAGAAAGAGTTTAAGGATTTCTATCCTTTATTTTATTTAAATACTAAAGAGTTGTTGAGATGCCACAATAAATAAGTAGGTTTTTTTACAATACAAACAGAACACCCAAAACAAGTGCTATGATGAAAATACTTAAGATCGTTACACTCAGGTTGATACAGTTTAGTGTTAGTATAGGCAATCTTAGTGGTATAACTCCTTTAAAGCATTCATAATTATTTATTTTATTAATTAAAGCTTTCTGTAAGTTTCTTGCAGCCCTATTAAATTCCCTGAACATGTAAAATCATAGACCCGTAAAGTAACCCGCCAACGACTTGTGGCGTAAGGGTGAAAAAACCCTACGGGATGTCGAAAATTGAACTCCGCGGCCACAAATCCTTTGTTCTGTCAAGCCCGTCACTGTTACGTTCGAAAATCACTAGTAAATTGCTACAAATCTACTGGCGTTAAAACCCATAGCTCGCAAAAGGAGCCAAAAAGCCAAGGGGTACTAAAGTCCTATCCGTAGCACTGTAAATGCAAATATAAACACACTACTGTACTTATAATTAAAGGGAAAGTGATGTTAGGTATTACAATTAATAGCACAACATTCTCAAGCTTTCAAATCTGCAGTATAAAATACTTTATTTCATGTTTAATTTCTGTGTTATATCGATCCCTGCAATCAATGTGTTAATACATATAATGGAACTCACATGGACTAGAATATAATATTTACTGATTTATTAATATTGCATTATATCTGGAATGCGGGTTCGATCGTAACTCGTAATTGAAACACGTAAGGCTTTGAAATCTAACCTCCATTTTTCAGTGACGTAATGATGACAATCTCATTTGCCATTGGCTCTGTCTAAACCCGTAACTACGGGTTTGACTAATTAATCATGGTTACGGCCGCACATCCAACGTGCGAAAAATGGTTTACTGGCTTGCGTCTCTGGCCCGTAACTTGTGGTATGGTGGAATTTAATGGCTCTGTAACAGAGCAGAATTTCAAGCCTGCAGCCTTTGCGGGTGTGCCGAAGCCGTTACGGGCTTCAAATTTAATGGGGCTGCTTATCAAGCAAGAAGATGACTGATTGCTTCAATCAACATAGATTTGCCTGCTTATCCAGGGCTGAAGATTGAGGACCATAAAGAAGGGCAATGTATTCATTAACTCTTTTGTTTTTTCCTTATGTGTTCAATTCATTTTCTATTCTATGTAATATTATTTTTATATTTTAACTGAATTTTTTATTTTTATTTTAATTGTAATTATTATTTTTTATTTTAGGTAATTTTTTTCTTGTGAAGAATTTTTATTTTCTGTATTTAGTTTAGTGTAGGTAGTTTAAAGGGGTTATGTAATGGAACCAACGAGCCAGCTGGGCCAGCCGTCAAAATAATGCCACCAGTTAGGCTGTTGTTACAACTGGAGGAGTTAGGTATCGACCTCCAGGCCTAAGAAGGCTGGGGAGGATTTACAAACGTACGGGTGAAGAAGCATAGAACAAATAATTGATCAAGCTCTATTGCTTGTTTTCAAAACTAACCCACTTTATTTAGACACAGGAAGGAATTCCATAAAACATTAACTTAAAACAAATAATTCGGGCCTCCCCCAAACTGAGACCAATGATGAGATAGGTACACGCGGGTGGCATCTTTAGCCTCCAGTTGTGCCAGGGGAAACATAACATGCTTGGTTATATACACCCCTGACGTTGATGAGGCGGGCACCAAGGTACTGATATTGTTTACAATAGGGATGGCATACATTCATGGTCACCCATAACCACAGCAAAAGGTATAATTGTATCTCTTTTCCCCCCTGGGGTGGTGGGTCATATATCTGGCCAGTGCCTTTTTCCTATAAGACAGGGCTTATATCCATGACCCCCAAGGGTGGATAGGGTGCATGGCGGACCCCTATGGCTGGAGTTAAGATACCCTGAGGGTCCCAGGGGACACCCAGGCTCATATAACAGATGAAGGGATATGGGGATATATACAGAGGGTTAATTAACTCCTTAATTCACTTGTCTTATTAGGGGGAACTAATCATTCCTCATTCCAAAAACAGGCAATCTGATTGTATCCTGGATCAATATCCTACCTATTCTATTTAACTGACAAAACCTTATATGACATTTGTAATCAAAAATACATCCAACCTTTATTTAAAGTTATGTATTGAATAACAACCTCCTTTGGTAATGAGTTTCACCATTCTTACTGCGAATAACTCTCTTATTTCTTTAAGTTAACTGAAAGCTCAGCGAAACATACTTTAGCAACAGACAACACAGGTACCCCACTTGCATGATATGGGAGTGCAGTCTGTCTGTGATTCTTCTATTGAATCAATTAAATGTATTTTAAATTGCCTCTGTGCAATAATAATTACTCTGTGCCAGTGCAACAAAATTGCAAACACTTTGAAAGAGTAGTAAGAAACAAGACGGAGAGCTAGCAAAGGCATTGTGGGCAACCATATAAAATAATCTTAGTGAATACTGTGAAGGGGCGGCCATGAAGAGCTGCTAACTGCCTGCCCCTGAACCTGTGCAAGCTATTCTTAGGCTCTAATGATATATTAAATCCTTGCATTTCGCCCCCTTCCCCTCCAGCCATAAATAAGCACATTCCCACAGTATCAAAGCTATCTGGAATTACTGATGTCAGGCAAACGAAAACTGTCTATACAAAGTCTTCTACATTGAATATTTCTCTAAAAAATGTTTTTATCGCCACAAATGTTTCCCGTTTTTACATAAACATGAAGTTTTCTGCAAAATACAGTAGTCCTTTAATAGTAAATCTTAGAAATTTAGCACATAAAATCATATTAGTTGATACCACGTGTGAAAAATATACGTTCCACACACATTTTTCCAGCAATTCAGATGCAAGTTATAACAAGGATATAAAATGTCCACTTACTCTTGATTGATTACATTTCCAACTGCTAAATATAATTATTAACATTGTATAAAAACATAAAATAGCTGTGATTACTTCTCAGAAACATGAAAACTATGCACCATCTGAAGTACTTTAAAATAAAATTCTTAGCGTTATAAAAGATTTGCAGAGGATGTGAAAGGCATATTTCTTTAAACCTTCCTTGAACTATATCATTATATCACCTACCCTATGTTCCATGACAGACTATAGCATTAAGTTCAATTATGTACTTGGAGTTTCAAAAGATAGGCTGGCAGACAAAGGTTGTCCTAGAAAACCATTTGTGATAATTATATGGGGTTATATTATGTGGAACTACTAATAAATATACATAACTGTCTTTTAAAGAATTGATTTCAGTGCTGCTTTAATACCAATCCTGACACATTTGCAAAAATACTAACATTTTGCAGAATTTATACTGAGATTAATCTAAATACTTATACTGACCTCAAATTAAACTATTGTGGGGAATTCATACATTGCTATATGAGGAGGATTTGCACTTTATTCAATTTCAATCAAAACCCTAACAATCTACATTATTTCCTGAGCAATAAAAAAAAAAAAAAAAAACTCATATTTTTAAAGGACCACCGTTTTTTTCAGAAAACTTCAGACGTAATCAAGTATGTAACAAACTAACAAAAGTAATGGCTATCTATAAGGCATGACAAAACATTTTTAGAAAAAATATATTGAGCTCTCAGCTTGTGTTGTGGAGAATACCATCCTAAATGGCTAGTCTGCGTGTAGCTTGAGTGTGAGGGATATCCCATGGAGGATTGCTCTTCTGTTTAATTCTATTGTCAGAACTGAATAGAGATCTTATCTGAATCTTAATTTTCCCAATACCCTCGGCAAACAGAAGTTTGACTCATTTTGACCACTTTGAACTACTCCACGTGGGCCAGGTCTGTCTTCAAGGAGCTGTGAACTGGTGCCAGCATGTCTCCTTCCCCACCTAGGTGCCCAGGGGTCTACAGCCCCCAGCTACCTCCAGGCATGATCTGGGCACAGCAGGGGTTGATTATGTAATTTGACTGCTGGAGACAGAGTGTCTGGGTAGGCAATGCAGATCATCCATATAAAATAATCTTGGGGGTTGGGGCCCAACCTGAGTAGGGGAATATGTTTTATTATTAGCTTAAGGCAACAGTTGCACCCTAAACACTTTACACACAAAATACTGGCCCCAAAAATGGAAAAAAGACCCAGAGCCTTCTTGGCTCAAATTACCTGGTGGAAATGGGATCTTATGCGTCCAGGGCATAATATCACAGTTTGTGGAAAACACATCACACAACTTAACAAATGAACAAGTGGTAAAGCCTTTCACAATGTCCTTATGGCTATTATAATACCCCTTTGATTCAACTGGCTAGGTGGCTAGTAGACATCAGAGTCCAATGGCTAGACCCAAAAGTCCAAGGGCCTCATTAAATTGGGATTTGGCCAATTGAATAGGGCTCTAAATAAGCACATAGCATATTTTTTTAAAGAAGTTTTTAGTTAGTGAAAATCTTGCTTTTGGATAGATGTTTACTAACTAAAAACTTATTTAAAAAAATATGTTATGTGCTTATTTAGAGCCCTATTCAATTGGCCAAATCGCAATTGAATGAGGGCCCAAGTGTCCTGGGGTTCATGACAGATTCAGGGGACTCCCACCCTGACCCCAAAAAGCATGTTGTGACAGCTGTACTTAATTATTTAAAACATTTCCATTATCAAGCAAAGCTCTTCATAAGACCTTACTTGATATGATACTTCAGTGATCTTCAATATCAGCATCTCGTTACAATATTCAAGTCACTCATAAAGCAACACCAATGAGTGGTGGCAATAATATAGTAAAATATGTGTATAGTAACACTAACACGTACAAATCTGTATCTCTAACATACATTTTACACTAACGGATTGTAGCTTAATTTTTAAAAACTCTTTAAAAATGGGCACCATGTTTTAGAAAGTAAAAAAAGCACAGCCTTTCAATATTTGAGGGTTGGGCCCATTGTCTTCCATGAAATCACCTGTACAAAAAGACTATACATGCTCATTGTCTTCCATGAAATCACCTGTACAAAAAGACTATACATGCTCAATGTGTAGATGACTGCACAGAAGAAACTGACCCCAATGCCTCAGGGGCTTATGAGTAATTAGTGCCAATGAATGACAGATTATTATCTTTTTTTGATGTGGATCAGAAATGCTTAAAAGGGATAAACTTTTAATCCTTTGAAAAAGACGTTGAACACGTAGAAACATGTTAGGATGTAGGCTAGCGTAATGTGAGGTTATTACGCACGACGCAACTAGGCAGCGCGAATCTCCCCAGCACAGGGAGACGCTGTTATACTATATGCGAGTATACAGAGAGTGAGCTTGTTCAGAATGGCCCAAATTATGCTTACACCACCAAAATAGGTGTGGTGTGATACTCTAACAAGAGGTAATGCAATATCTGGACATTTAAGAGCCATATTGTTTGAATGGTTGATTTATACCTATATCATTCAAATAATAGGGGCATTGTACCCTAATAAGAGGTAATGAAGTACCTGGTGATCTAAGAGCCAAACTGAGGATTTTTTGTATGCAAAGAAATCTGTTGTTTAGAAGCATACTACCAAGCTACCTATATCTTCCTTATGTTGTTATACTAGGTTTCACAGCCGTTACTGGGGAGAGATATATAGTTATAGCACAAGGTAATTTAGGAAGGTTTGGCCCACTATTCTAATGATTTACACCTTTTGTTGCATAGTACTACAAGCTTATACATAGACACTCTCTGTGTCTCATTTATAATACTGCTCAAACACCACTCAATGAGTGACAGTTGTCCAGTGGTCATTAGGTTTGCAGTTTTTCTGTTCAAAGGTATTTGTACAGTTTTTATTCTTTCCCTTTTTAAAGTTTTAATCGTCGGTTTTTCCAACCAATAAAGTTTACATTTTACTATTGCCCACTTTTTTTGTTATATATATTTAGAGTGTTATGCACTAATGGGCTTTATTCCCTAAAGATTTTTTTCTAAAAGGGATAAACCCATAAATGTTTATTTCAAATACCGCTATTCAAAAGAAAAATGGATAATTTTAATAATTATGTATCTGGTGTTTAAGCAGAATATAAATGGAAACCTCCTATTACAGTAAATCAAATGTTTAGTCTGGAACATAAGCGATGATGTCACAAACCTGGCTGCTTACTTTCAAAATTAAGTCAATATCATAACAATCATTTAGCTTAGGGTGGGCCAAAGAGCGATAGAAGCCCTCCATTGTACAGAGAACAGTAAATAAATAGTACATTTGTGTTCACATCTGAATTTCTAAAAATAAGTTAAAAAATGTATTTCCCGCACAGGTTTCCTAGAAATACAGTTATTGCACATCACTCTGGGAAACCTGACAGGAACATACAAATGGTTCCACAATGCATTTTCACTCTTAAATCCAAAAGACATGTTATACATGGCTCCTTTTAGGCGTATGCTCACTGTATTACTCAGCTTTAAGCAAAGCATAGGATGGATTATGCACAAGCCAGGAGACCTACCTACAGACAGTTGATTCAATATTAAATGGATCTCATCAGTGTGGGGCTGTTTCCTAGCTTGTGCTTTGGATATTGTGGGAAGGCTATTTACTACAACAATCAATTAGCTTATGGTGGGCAAAAGAGTGATAGAAGCCCTCCACCATACAGAGAACAGTAAATAAATAACACATTTGTGTTTACATTTGAATGTCTAAAAAAAAGTAAAAAAAACATATTTCTTTCTCAGGTTTCCCAGACATAGAGTTATCATACAAACACAATAAAGCAAAGACATGATGTTTTTGTTTGTCTCACTTGAAGTCCCCTGACCTAACTACAGTGTCAGAGGACACCATTCCCACAGTACTTTGTGTGTATTGTTGTTTACCAAGAATACCAGGATAAACTAAATTGTAAAGTTGAAAGATAATAACAGCCAGCTCTATAAGCCTCAGGCACAAAGGACTGAAGCCTCACACTGGTAGAGCAGGGAAATGTTACAACTGATTGATGGAGGCATATGGGGAACCCAGCAGGCATGTTGTGACGTTTTACCAATGCATCAATAACTACTATATATTCATAAATAATGAAAAATATGCCACATCCATCTCAAGTTAAGGGGGGTTTAGATTTAAGAAAATCTTTATATTGTTGACAGCTTTCCTTTCAGCATTTATTTGCATAGGAAGGAACAATTCAACCAGATATCGTTAATTCCTATACAAAGTACCGTATTTACGTGAATCTAGTGCGCCATCAGATCTAATGCGCACTCCAAATTTGGAACCCATAAATCCCAAAAAAAGATTTGCTGGTGAGTGTAATGCGCATTTGTCATTTGTACAAGAATACCGAACAGTGAGTTTATGTTAACAATGTATGGTAGTTTTATTATAAATGACACTACTGTACAGCAATATGATCATATTGCATCATACCTATAGTGTTGCAACATACAAGTAATTAACAGTAATTACAACATTTACAATATACCGGTAATTAACACTAATAAAGACATACCAGCAATTAACATTCTGGTAATTAACAATATCAGCACTATTTGTCTCCTTCATTACTCCCCTCATAATACCGTACCGGTAATGCAATGTTATCGATGGCGCACTAGATTCGATGTTTTAACCCAAAACATTGAATATAGTGCGCCATCGATTCTAACAAATCTGGGACCCGATTTTTCACAAAAAAGGTGCGCATTAGATTCAAGTAAATATGGTATTAATATCACTATATACTACCATTTTTTTTAAACACTGAAACACTATGGAGAGTGAAACAAAATGTAAACAAAATGCTTAAATTACTACTTTTGCAATTAAAGTATGCTAATAGCACTTGATACATTATTAAAGGACACAAGATATGTATTTAAAACTGCTAGTAAAAGGTACACGGCAGAGGTTTCAAACTAGGCAATTTGGACTAATTACTTCCTGGAATCTGCATTCTCATTCTTCTCAGTGTCATATGGCTTTAGACTGAAAACCATACTGCCAGACTCACTGGGTGTAATTAGCAATTATTGTCAATAATCAAGAATGTTTGGTCATTGTATTGGAAAGGCAGCCTATTGCGGCTTTTATGGGACTCTGTCATGCCAAAATCAAGATGGTCAAAGATGGTTTCTTTAATAAACAACATATATATTTAAATAAAATAATTTGTGAGATACTAACCATTGTTAGTGTGCCACTATTGGGCTAATGAGTGGCTCCTGAATACTAATGAGCTGATTTGATGTGTTATTTCATTGCACAGTGTGCCTATTTGTCTATAAGGTGGCCTAGTGAGCAGCAAATTAGCATATGATGGGGTACATTTGGATAAAGGGGTCACCCAAATAATGCTGAATATATCATTTTAATGCTCTTTAAAGGGAAACCAACTTGTTGATGGAGTGACTGCATCCCTTTAGTGATTCAGTTTGAACGTCTCGTTGGCATCGTCTTCTTTTGTTCTTAAAAAAAAAAATGCTTCTAAATTGCTGAATACTTATAAATCTAATCATTGTGCTGAGTCTATCACTAAATAATATATTGTGCAGCGACATAAATCAATATAGAAAAGGTAAGGTATATATAAAACTAAAGCTTTTCTGTTAACAATGCTGTTTACTACATGCTCTGACAATATAATAAAACATTTTAGAACAAGTTATTATTAAATAATAACAGTACAAATCCTTATGTCATGATATGTTCCATCACAATAATATAGATTGATATATTACCTTTTACATGCAAGAAATGAGCCACACAGTAAAGAATAATGACATATAAAAGTTAAAAATGTAACGGTTGTATGTATTTTTTCTATATGTAATAACATTTTGCACAATGTAAAGTTTAATTATTAATAAGATCACATAGAAAACAAATGATCACAATGGTCCTTTGAAAAAAATGTATTTCACTAAAATAATTTGGTACATAAAGGAAAAACCACCAGCAATGGGCTGAAGGGTTATGCGATGTGGTAACGCTGGTAATCATCCACTCCTACTACACCAATCCTACCGCAAAATAAAAAAAATGTATGTCTGTTTATAATTAAAAACAAAATTATTTTGTTTGTTGAACTCAAGTTTCGATAGGCATTGTGTAAGGAAGGTTAAATATACAGGAGTTTTTTTTCTAATTCAATTATCTCTAATAATAATGTATAAAAACAGAATCTTGTAAGGAACAAAATTGGAGTATGGATTCCAGTGTTTCATC
Source organism: Discoglossus pictus (assembly GCA_027410445.1). NCBI lineage: Eukaryota > Metazoa > Chordata > Amphibia > Anura > Alytidae > Discoglossus > Discoglossus pictus. The sequence goes on from CM050165.1 coordinate 41,454,476, forward strand.
TTTAGTTACAGGTATAATTACTAACAGAAGGTACATGTTTCTGTGTATGCTCCATTAGACGAGAAACTGATTACTAATAGTATTCTTTAAATAGTAAGTATTAACCCAGTAAGGAATCATAATAGTGAAGAAAGAAGCAAAGTAGCCGAATGTACTAAATGATGAAGCGTTGGAGAACTCTTCAAGTTGACCTTGAATATTGAAAGTGTTCCAACCCAAGCAGTTAATCTATATACGTTTCAATAACATATTAAAAAAGCTATGATACACTAATAGATCTTCATTGGCTTTTGTTATAAGTATTACCATAGTTGCATTAGAGTTTTGCATCTTAGTTACCAAAGACTTAACCGCTACTGAAGACTGATCAATAATCTTACCTAAAAATTAGTTAGTAAGAAGTAATTATCCATGACTACTTTCATGGCTTTCATAGGACAAAATAATTACAAAAGTATATTTTCTAATATTAAAAGAAATAAGTGTCAAACATAATCATGTAAATAAAAATATATTTAAAATTGAGGTCAAATATGTAATGATATTACTGAGTTTTTAACGTTCCAGCATATATTTTTTTAAGTACATCCGGAGAAGAGTAGGTCAGCAAAAGTAAAACAAGAAACTGCACATATATTAAAAGGTATATCCTTACCTGTCTTAACAAGGAAAAGCGTGTGTCCTTAGATATTACCGTATAGCGATGTAAGTTGGGTGAACAGCTTCACATCCAGCCAATGTAAAATTGTGTAACAAGATAATAACCAAAAAACATTTTGCCCACTATTAAAAAGCCAACATTTCCCTTAAATGAGTGTCCGTGCTGATATCATACGTTGTGCACTCACTGATCCTTTGTGGCTTCGAACCATATGGTTACCTGAATATATGTCAATGAAGCTTCAATTATTCATTTATTTCCTGCAATACTATCTGACCAATGTACAAATGGGGAAGTCACGTGAGAAGCTGTAAAAACTCACCAGAGCCTGTTCCATGTTAGTGTGTCCAGTATTTTGAACAGTTTGATGTTAGTTTTTGCTATTTTATAATTGTTAGAAATGGTGTGATGTAAACGGTTTCTTAGCAATTCAGTTGAGTTTGTAAAGAACAGTTCCAGTGGAAGTTGTCCTTGTCGTTCCATTTATTTTGTACATTAAAGAAGGTGACAAACCGCAAGGATGTAGTATTACATGTGTTTGTATACATTAACATTATTTTTAATCTACATTGCAAGCTCTTAGAGTAGGGCCATCGATTCTGATGCCCTAAATTGTCTGTTGCCTTATTGTATTTTTACATAATTTATAACTTATTTATTTTATCAATTTATTTTATCTATTCTACTTTCTACATTGTGTACCCTTGCAAATAATTAACATAAATAATAATACAAGGTTAAACTAATACTCATTTTAATCATTGTGCACATACAGGCTATATTCACTAAGATGAGAGTCTGCTCTATGGTGAAAGAAATTCCCCATCTCTATATTCTCTCTCTGTTCCATCTTCAACAAGTTAAAAAGATGTTTCAGAATTTACTGACAGAAAGTTGTCACCTCCAGGAATGAATCCTTTATAAGATTAGTAGTATAAGCATCTTGGTTTGAAACTTACACAATGAGTAAAATGGCAGTTGGTAATAAATCCCAGAAGTAACATACGGATGTGAGAGCTGGACCATAAAGAAGGCTGAGCGCTGTAGAATTGATGCCTTTGAATTGTGGTGTTGGAGAAGACTGATTTGAATCTGTTGGACTGACAGATCCAATAGATCAGTACTTCAGGAAATCAAGGCAAATTGTTCACTGGAAGGTATGATCATGAGGCTGAAACTCAAATCTTGTGCCATATTATGAGAGAAGACTCTGATGCTGGGAAAGATTGAAGGCACAAGAAGAAGGGGACGCCAGAGGAGGAGATGGATAGATGAGATCATTGAGGCAATGAACATTAACCTGATGGAGCTCAGAGGGGCGGTGGCTGACAGATGTCCCTGACATGATGCAGTCCATAGGTTTACTGAGAGTCGGACACGACTGAACGAATAAGCAACAACAAAAATAATGTTATCTAATAAACTAACAAATAGCTTTCTGAAGGTGGTAGAGGAGTACATTGTAAATTAATATTTATTAGACTTTAAACACCAATAAAATCTTTATTTGGAGAAAATCTTCAAGTAACAAACGAACATAACCAACCTTATAGGTTCAACTATCACTAAAGGGAAGATGCACTTAAAGTTTCCTTTATATTAATTACTGCATCTAGAGACATGTATTTAAAAAGTCATGGAACCTGCCAAGGCTGCCAGTTCCATGTCCATGTTTTAAGGAGATTGAGCTGCCATTAGTAAGTAAATAAAGTAAATGACACTTGGGCTAAAAAAAATCAACCGCCAGTTATACTACACAAAGTGATGGCAATTATTTATTGTTTTCTTTGTTATTCAGCTCACATCACCTGCTCCCTGAAATATAGCCATCCTGTAGAAAGGTACGTCTTATAGCCTTTACATAAGTATTTGAAGTTCTCTAAGATCTATACAATGTTGCAATCAGGAATTTAACCAGAATACATACTAGATGAACAGACCAACAAGGATATATAAGATTTGTCCACTATACAGTTCATATTTATTTTTTTGGGTGCAATAAAAGTCTGAGAATTAATTTTTACATAGTGGTGAAAAAAACCTAGTCCGGCTAGTGACCCAGATGGTCCTGATTGACTCCTGCCTGACCACGCAAATTGCCAAATGCCACTGAACTCAGAAAAGTTAAAAAACGTCTCTTGGGCTCGGACCCAAGATCAATATTGGTTGGTATCTCCACTCTACCTCCTTCTGGTAGATCCATTTATTGGTGTTTTGTAACTTACAATAAGTTAATAAATACATACAATGCTACATTCAAGAACATCTGTTAATGGCTTAGAATAATGGGTGATATTGAAAAGGTACTTGGGTTCACTCATATAGCTTAAAGTCAAATACTCACTAGTTTGATAAAACTAATTGGGATTTATCAGCTATTATTTAATCAAAGATCACTTTACATTTCCTAAATGCTAACAGGGTAACTGTAAGAATTCTTATATCTGCCACAGTAGAATAAAATAACTAATTATTAGGCTTTGTGGAAAGCAGTGTGGACAGTTAGACGGACACCCTTCTTTATGTAGAATAACAAAACATTATGATACATTTTAGATACATTAATGGCTGCTTGATGTACAGTACTGGTAATAGTGACTCCACCGTGAGAATGGACATTTTTAAATAACGGAATGCATTTGGGCCGAGGTTTGTGAGGAAGGTTTCTCCTGGTAAAGTTATGTTTAATTAACTCTGTGTGCCACCGCTGACTTATCTGATATCTGTAGGGGAATTATCTGTAAATGTACTCTATTAAATGTTGTGCAAAACTAAACAACAATTTACTGTACATATACAGTATTGGTAAAGGTGGTCCCAATGAACATTGGAAGGTGACCACTTGGTCCACAGATCGAAAGGTTAAGTAACACTACTGTAAATGCTGAAGATGATACAGAATGTTTCTTTAGTATCTTGACTTAACAAAACCAATAAAAAAATGTACCTTCTGACACTGGTTAATTTAAGCTATATACTTTTAATGAGTCCTTATACAGTGATAAGTTTTAATTCCAATTAGATTAACTTTTAAGACAAATATTTCCCATCAATCATTCACCCAAACCACTTTGGAGGCCTTTTTTTCTAAACATAGTTTGACATATTAAATATAATTTTTATAAATACAACATATTAAGCATATTTTAAACATAAATCAATTGACATTTTGAAGAATGAAAGGAGTGCAACTGCAAAAATGTATACAGTGTATTATACAATGTAGTTATAAAAGTCATAAAGAAAACAGGAACACTGCAGATAAATAAACAGTACACTGGTATGTGTCCATATTCTCAATGCTAGACTTGGCATTGTTTGCTAAAAGAAACACTGCATTTTAATTATTTATTAGTGTTCTGTCTATTCCAACTGTAGATCTTACAACATTTCTCAGAATAATAATTACTAATCCAATGGCATCTGTCTGTAAATATAAGATGATATTCAGCTTGTTATGATCCTATGAGGATGTGTGATGAATATCACATGAAAAAGAGAAAGCTTTTTTATTGGATTAAAAAAAGTTATAGTATATAGATAATAAAGAGATATCAATTTTAATTACATTTAAAAACAAATAGTTTTGCAATTGAATATTGAAGAAGCAATAGTTTTTAACATACAGTGTAACTTTATTATCTAGTTAAAGGCATATGCAAGTGAGGTTGGTTATTAAGTCATCTGATAGAGAAGAATTTATAGTGTCTGAAAAAAATGTTAGCCTGAAATTTGCTGAATTTCTTGCATTTGCAAACTGTTCTCTCAATGTTGACACCCCCTGAAATTCCCAGGGAATATTAGCCTAACTAATACATTGAATTGTTTTGGCCTGGGGATTGTGCAGGCATGCTCAGTTAGCACTTGAAGTCTTCCCTACTGTTAGAAGTCACATGATTTCAGACACTTTCCTTTCCTTTAGCCAATTAGCAGCTTTTATATTGGGGAATTTTTTTTAATTAAGTACCCGATATGCGCAGTGCTATTGCTGGAGATGTCTACATCACTCCCAGACCATTTTTTTTGCTAGGTGGGTTATGATGCATTCTACAGGATGCATTCATAACCCACCTCACTTACATATACCTTTAAATTAGCTACAGATAAGCGTGTACTTTTCAATTTCAAGAATCTTTTTGGCATCCAACACTGCTCTCTTATGGTTCACATCATACCTACAAGATTGAAAATGTAGTGTCTCCTTCTCTGGAAACACTTCTTCTATTCCAAGGCTCAGTCCTAGGCTCCCTTCTCTTCTCCATCTATACATTCTCACTTGGGACCGTAATAAAATATTTTGGATTTCAGTATCATCTCTACACAGGCGACATTCAAATCTACCTCTTAGCACCAGATACATTCCCCTCTTTTCTAGCATGAATTCCAACTGCCTCTCAAGCATATCCTCCTGGATGTCCACCCATGAACCAAAACTCAACATGTCAAAGACTGAGCTCCTAATCTTCCCACCCTTTACTATAGCTTCCACTCCTTACATTTCTCTCACTGTTGACAATGTCGTAATCACTCTGGCCTCCCTGGCCTATTGGCTTGGGGTTCTACTGGACCATGCAATCTCTTTCATTCCTAGTATACAATCGCTAACCAAATCTTTTCTTTTTCACCTAAAAGAACACCTCCAAAATAAGTCAGCATCTTAAGTCGGAAGACAACTAAAATTCTAATGCATTCTCTCATCATATCTTGCCTTGAATACTGCAACTCACTCCTTGCTGGCTTCACCATAACTCGTCTCTCCCCACTCCAATTCAAATGGAACTCCTCCGCTAGACTCGTCTACCATACTCAACGCTCAGTGTCTGCACTTCACTGGCTTCCTGTAGCCCCCAGAATGTATTTTTCAACCTCTTTTAGATCGTAAGTCTGCAAGCTTTCAAGCTTACAAGGTGCTTTAGGGAAAGTACTATGTATGCTATATTATAAGCTCAAAGACGGGGGCCCACCAACCCACCAATCATTTGCAATGTGTTAAATTGTTTTTGCCTTGTACATTACCAATGTTTATCATTTGGAATATGTTGACTCGTTTTGGAATATGTTGACAAAGGATAATAAGAATAAGAATGATGCAATTTTGTTTTGACGGTGTGACGACTTGTGACATAAATGTCCAATATATCTGATCTATTCTATTTACAACATTCCCAGCTTCATTATATTTAAGGTTGTTTAGAGGAAAACTGGTATAAGAAAAAAATATTTTCATTATTTTTGTAATAAAGTAAAAAGATGACTTAGAATGGTATCTCTAACAATGACTTACAATGCTACCATATAACTCTACTTTGTATGACAAAAAAATGAGGTCCCTATTCAATTGAATCTATTACATCTTGACTTATTTGCTGAGGTCAAAAATAACATAAACAGAAACTTTTTTTTTTATCACACAATACGGTAGCATTGTAATGATTTTTAGAGATAACATTCTAAGTCATTGTTAGAGATACCATTCTTAGGCCTCCATTCAATAGCTCTGTACAAGATAGGACTCGCAAGGGGTTTAAACACCTGTTCATAGCACTGTAAAAGCAGATAAAAAATATCAATACTGCACTTTAAAAGACAGGGAAAGAGATAAAAGACATTATAATTAATTGCACAAATGTCTCAAACTTGCAAATCTGCAATAAAAAAATAATTATATTCAGTGTTATATCAATTCAATCTCAGTAATCAAGGAGTTAATACATATCAGGCCACCCACATGGACTAGAACAGTATCATCATTCATTTTTTTTTTTTGTACATTGCTGGATTGTGAGTCCGATTGCATTTCGGACTTCAAAACACAAATTAATTGTGGTTTAACCTCCATGTTTTACTCAAGTCATGATGACGGTCTCAATTACTATTGGCTGTTTCTAAGTCGGTAGTTACGACCTTGCTTAATTGATCATGATCATGATCTGAAATGCTACTTACGGGTGCATGGTTTACGGTTCAGGCGTTCAGCCAGGTAGCTGCGGGCTTGATCAATAAAATCTCTCTGTAACTGTTGCAATTGAATGGAAGCCTAAGAATGGAATCTCTAACAATGACTTAAAATGTTATCTCTAAAAATCATTACAATGCTACCATAAAACGCTACTTTGTGTAATAAAAATAAGTTTCTGTTTATGTTATTTTTGACCTCAGCAAATAAGTCAAGATGTAATAAGAATTTACACACGGAAAATTAATGTACAGATAGTGCAGCAATAATACACATCATCATCAGCCACGCACCAGCATCCCATAGGAACAACTGGAATTCCTGATTGTTTCGTGTCCACAATGGACATGTCCTAGTATATAGGGGTTTCGTTTTCAGCAATTACTTAGGTGTTAACTCTCTCTGGGAGCCCTGTTTTTCGATTAGAGGCTTTAACCTTTGTCATTTTGTCAATGTTTTTTAAGTAAGGGATTAGACAGATATTTTAGAATGTCTCTGATCACCCTCACTGAGCCACAGATACTGAGTCATAATCCCAACATATTAATTAATAGATCTGATTCTACTAGGCTTACAGCCCTATTAAATTTGACGCCCGTAGCGGCATCGGCAAACATGCAGGCTTGAAATTCGGCTGCATTACATAACTATTAAACTAAACCATGCCGCGAGTTATGGGCCATAGACGCAAACCCGTAAACTATTCTTGCCACGTTGGATGTGCGGCCGTGAACATGATCAATTAGTCAAACCCGTAGTTACGGGTTTATACGGAGCCAATGGCAAAAGAGATCGTCATCATTACGTCACTGAAAAATGGACGTTAGATTTCAAAGTCTTACGGGTATATGTAATATGATATTCTAGTCCATGCGAGTTCCATTATATGTGTTAACACATTGATTGCCGGGATCGATATAACACAGAAATTAAACATAAAATAAAGTATTTTATATTGCAGATTTGCGAGCTTGAGAAGGTTGCGCTATTAATATTAATACCTAACATAACTTTCCTTTTTATTACCAGTACAGTAGTGTGTTTATAATTGCATTTACAGTGCTACAGATTGGACTTTAACCCCCTAGCGGGACCTCTCTAGTACCTGTTGGCTGTTTGGCTCCATTTGCGGGTTACAGGCTTGAACACCAGTGAATTTGTTGCAATTTAATAGCGTGAATTGGAACGTAACGGTTACGGGCTTGACAGGTCAAAGGATTTGCGGGCATGCAGTTCAAATTTCCACATTCTGTCGTTTTTTCTCGCCCTTACCCTGCAAGTCGTTAGCGGGTTTCTTTATAGGGCCAATTGAATAGCCGCAAATCTTTCGGGCTATATTACTGGCTACGGTTTTCAATGATGAGGGAATTTAATAGGGCTGTTAATAGTGAATTGGCGAATACTAAAAGAAGATACTGTATGTATCCAATTTAAGGTTTATGGTCTGATGATACAGAAACAGTCAAATAAATTAAGCACTGCTTTTTCATGAAAAATACATTAACTGAAGAAACCATCATGATGTATGGCATTTCAGATTGAAATGTAAAAGGTCAATGAAGTCACCAGATGTGTTCTGCAATTTCTGATGGACTAAAACCGATGCTACATTTATGGAGTTACAATCATTTGTTGCTTGTAGAGTGCTTGCAAGCAGAGCGAGGAACATGCTGTGTAGAACATGCTGTGCAAGCTGTTATTCTAAATAATATTGTTTTAGGTTACAGAATATGATATAAACATAGTGATTATTAGAGATCTATGATTTTGCAGTGTTTTTAATATGACACAAACTCTCTAGTGCATATGGTGTTACGAGCAGAGCTCTGAATGAGAGTCACAGGACAATTATTGGCAATGACTGCCAATGCACTGTAGAGCCCACAATTGTATCCGAGGTCATTACTCTTACCAATCAGCCATCTGTCTACATAATAAAGAGTGAGTGTAGAAATCAACAAAGGTAAAAATATGCTTGACAGTCATAATTCATTATCAATGTAGTTTCTTGTGGCAGGGCTTTAAAGACTATACAAGAAATAACTAAAATTACAAATGTCTAAAATTGATTAATTTAAAAATGTAAAAAACTTTTTAACATGAAGGGCCAGATTGAATTTCCCAATTTGTAAGTTTATACACACGTAAAATCACTCTTAATATTGTTACATATTTGGCAAATATTACTTATTGGCACTAATGAATTCTTAAGTCAATACGCATATAAAAATTTATAAAAAGAAACATCCAAAGCCAAATTTATGAGTTCAATGCATTTGCAACTAGCTAATTGAATAAGGCAAGAAGTTTCTATCGGATGGTACAATGCAAGTTTGGTTACTTTCCAGTCCCTTTCTAAAACTCAAAAATTAATAAATGTCGGATTTTGTTTCATAAAGCTTATTACACAATTGTTACACATGCTTCTATGGGGCTGTACACTGTCATACAGTTAGCTCCCCTACTTTACACTAAAAATAACAAATTAGCATACTGAGTCTCACATTAGAATATTAAGTCAAATGAAGACCACATTATGATTTTGGGTTAGGTTTCTTGTGCCCACGTCTTTGAGTTATATTTTCCATGGAATTTAGGTAGTTCAGGTAACAGTGCCCCAGAGCTCTTACCCACCTTACAACTGGACTCTACTCAACAATAGTTTCAACACATTTAGAGAAGTGGATATATACAATCTGGCAGAAAATTACATCTAACTACAGTGCCTTGCAAAAGTATTCACCCCCCTTGAATTTTTACCTATTTTGTTACAATACAGCCTTAAGTTCAATATTTTGTTAATCTGAATTTTATGTGATGCATCAGAACACAATAGTCTAAGTTGGTAAAATGAGAAAAATATACATAAAATTATTTTTTAGAAATAAAAAACGGAAAATTTGCATGTGCGTATGTATTCACCCCCTTGGTTATGAAGCCCATAAAAAGCTCTGGTGCAACCAATTACCTTTAGAAGTCACAGAATTAGTAAAATGATGTCCACCTCTGTGCAATCTAAGTGTTAGGTTATAAAAAAAATATCCAAATCAACTAGAAGCCCCATCAAATCTATCATAACCAAATGGAAAGAACATGGCACAGCCCAGCAAAACTCACGGACCGGGCAAGGAGGGCATTAATCAGAGAGGCAGCACAGAGACCTAATGTAACCCTGGAGGAGCTGCAGAGTTTACTTTAAGCAAAAAACAAAATATCACGTTTTGAGTTTGCGAAAAGGCATGTGGGAGACTCCCAAAATGTATGGAGGAAGGTGCTCTGGTCTGATGAGACTAAAATTGAACTTTTTGTCCATCAAAGAAAACGCTATGTCTGGCGCAAACCCAACACATCACATCAGCCAAAGAACACCATCCCCAGAGTGAAACATGGTGGTGGTAGCATCATGCTGTGGGGATGTTTTTCAGCAGCCGGGACTGGGAAACTGGTGAGAGTCGAGGGAAAGATGGATGGTGCTAAATACAGGGATATTCTTGAGCAAAACCTGTACCACTTTGTGTGTGATTTGAGGCTAGGATGGAGGTTCACCTTCCAGTAGGACAATGACCCCCAAAACACTAAAAAGCAACACTATGTGGTTTAAGGGGAAACATGTAAATGTGTTGGGATGGCCTAGTCAAAGCCCAGACCTCAATCCAATAGAAAATCTGTGGTCAGACTTAAAGATTGCTGTTCACAAACGCAAACCATCCAACATGAAGGAGCTGGAGCAGTTTTGCAAGGAGGAATGGGCAAAAATCCCAGTGGTAAGAAGTGGCAAGCTCATAGAGACTTATCCAAAGCGACTTGGAGCTGTGATTGCCGCAAAATGTGGCTCTACAAAGTATTGAGTTTAGGGGGTGAATAGTTATGCACATTGACTTTTTCTGTTATTTTGTCCTATTTGTTGTTTGCTTCACAATAAAAAAAAAACATCTTCAAAGTTGTGGGCATGTTCTGTAAATTAAATGATGCAAATCCTCAAACAATCCATGTAATTCCAGGTTGTGAGGCAACAAAGCACAAAAAATGCCAAGGGGGTGAATACTTTTGCAATGCCCTGTATAAAAAACTTAGCAATGGAAGCTATTTAAACATATTGTTCGCTTTCTATGACATTACCTACACCAGTGTACTCTGCCATATCTTGACGTTTCTTGTATCCTTTGCTCTAACTATCAGAATAAACGCAGCTTACACTAGGAAACAAAAGAAAAGGACTTGTTTCAATATGGAAAATCATTCTGCAAAATCTAATTAAAATATTTCATATGTATATATATTTAAAACAAAGTTCAGTTTGAAAACATATTGCTCATCAAAGACTTACTTCTTATTACATATCTAAGCAATATAGAACTGTAGTTCAATATCAAGTACACTCTATAGTTGTAGTTCTCAACAGTCAGTCCGAGGATCTCCGACCTCATCTTTCGGTTCTTAAGATGTAGAGAGCCTAACACTCAACATATCGCAAACATTATTCATAGTTATAAATAGATTATTTATGAACACATTTTTATTTATGAACACAATACACTCTAAACAAATTGGTGTAAAACTAGATAAATATACTAACACCCTCTTAAAATCGGTCCTGATTTCAATGGAGGTCCCAAAGAGAATTGGAATGGAACCAGCTCGATCCAATATAAGGACCACACTTTACGAACTTCACCAATTCTGGCAGTTTGGGGACTGGTGATTTTGAGTTCTACTCACATGATCTTTGTGTACATTTGTTCCTGGTATTATGCATCATCACTATCATTAAATCGGAGATACATTTTCCAAATTTCACACAATTTCTGTACTCTCTCATTACCTCTCTATTTCATATATATAACCATACTATAACTCTCTATAAATAATCTCTCCCATTTTCTCAATTATTTATCTTTCCCATTCATATCTCTCACAAGAAAAGTACACTTCAACTGGATATCAGAACAATAAGGGCAAATCGACAACACATAACAGAGAAAGGACTATTGCACTGCAGGCGAATTATGCCTTTAACGACCAATGTAGTACTCATATAACAGGGTTTCATTTGTTCATCTAATAACTGATTAGCAATAAATTCAGTATTTTAAGAAAAAATATATATACATTTCAATGGGCAATTTTTTTTAAAATATTTATGGATACACAAAACATCAAAAATAGAAGATATGTATAAGGCCTATTATATTCCATTATATAATACACTAAAAAAAGATTTAAAAAAATGGTCTAAACACAATATATCATGGCTAGGGAGGATTAACAAAGTAAAAATGAACATACTACCCAGATTGTTGTATCTCTTTAGGTCAATACCTCTTAAGATCACCATGAAGGATCAAACAAACGTCCAAAGATTGATTTTTAGATATATTTGGAATAATAGACATGCTAGAATCAAAACAACACTCATGTACAGGCACAAATCCAGAGGAGGTCTGTCATACCGATCTTAAAGCCCAACTGGCCCTAATATGTTTAACATACTCAATTTTGTCCCGACCAGCTTGGATATTTATTGAAAATTGTGCCATGTACCCCTATACCTGGGACACGTTAACTTAGCTTAAACCACTACCGTCTGAGATCAAAAATTCCTCAAACCCCATGATTAAATATGCGTCATCAGGAGTTACTTGGGCTCATTGCTACTCCACACTCTTTCCTAAATCCCCTCTCTTAATTTCAGTCTTTACACATCCCTAAAAGATATCTTATCTAACTCTCATCATTGGTGGAAATACCAAAATTTAGACAGACAAGGCTCATTGGTAAGGGACACCCAAATTCTCTCGTTTGAAGTACTTAGGGACGAATATGCCATCCCCTTATATGAACATTATAATTACACTAAATTGAGACAATCTGTATGTCGAATAATTCACACAATAGACCTCCCGAAACACAACAGGCTTTCGAAAATTTGCCAAGGTATGATTGGTGAAATATATGACATACTAAACTCTCCTAGAGAGGAAAATAAGCATAGATATATGTGGGATTAGGAAAAAGATCTAGGGATTCAAATAATTGGGAAGAATCTTGGGCGAATATCTTCAAGGGATCTTTGAATCATAGCATCTTAGAAACTTCAATAAAAGTTCTTCATCGTACATATCTTACACCAGATAGATTAGCTAAATGGAACAAGTCAGAAAACCGACAATGTTTCAGAGGCTGCCCTGATATAGACACATTCATCCATACCCGGTGGAAGTGCAGTAAAATCCAACAAATCTGGAAGAATGTAGGTGACCTAGCAACAAACATCTTTCATCATTCGTTAAAATTAACGTGCCTGCTGGGGATACATGACCCAACACTTTCCACACCTCAGAACAAACTTCTGCAATATATCCTATTAGCTATAAAATCCCACATAGCCAGAAACTGAAAAACAATCATCCTAGACATAGGTCACAATCGAAGCAAAAATACATTTCATTGCGACAAATGAGAGAATTTCACATTCCCTTGCAGATACTATACCCAAATGTATAGAGATATGGGGCCCATGGATAGACTACCCAGGCATTCAGATCACAGTTATAATCTAACACCCAAAAAATAAAAAAGTAAAAGACACCTGGAAAAGGTGGAGAACTGAAGATCGGGGACCGACAAGGAAGGACCTGGTGGTGGATCAAATAAGGAACACAAGGACTGGAATTATTAATTTGCCCTAAATAAAAAATAATAAAACTGACCAAGGTGACATATGGGATAAGTTATATGTTCATTTGTTTGATTTAAGTTACTTCTTATTACAACCCGTACTCACTTCTACCTTGCAGGGAATATTCTCTATACCATAATGCCAGATATTAAAATCCCAGACTGAAGAAACTGATTTAATTATGGAATAAATGACATTAATAAAAATGGCATAAGGGAAATTTCCAGTAAAACCTATTGATGAAGCTTAGTAAAGATAAAATAAGCAAACCTGATATTGTTCTGCAACTTGCTTACATGATAATAATAAGGAGGAACATTTTAAAAATGGGAGGCAGAATGCATGATCAATACAGTACTTATATTCTTAATATATGCAAATGATACACGTAATATGATAAATGTTCTTAAGAATAAAGTAAACAATTAAAAAATTATAAAATTTGGGCCTTGGTATATATTTAAAAAACATGATTTTTTACTAAACTAAACTAAATTAAATATAAATAAATAAATAAATGAAACCATATTGTATGATCACTATAGCGGTTCTTTAAAAAAAAAGAAATGTAAAATCTTTAACTGTGTCACAAGATTTATCAATTTATTCTCAAAATTATCTACAAAAGTGCCTTAAACTCTCTTGCCTGTATTCTCTGTATATATATATATATATATATATATATATATATATATATATATATATATATATATATGGGTGATAGATGGCATTCTGTACAGTACTTGTGATCACTGATTCATTTTAGCATGCCTTGTTTAGAAAAGTTAGCTGGTCTTATACATATATTTACAAGAGAACTTTTTCCGGTGCCTAACACCACATTGGTAAAAAAAATATTTTAAAAATGGAAAAACTTTATTGCCACTTGCTCTCAAAAATACGTTGCTAATGGGCCAGATTATTTTTAGAAAGTAAAGCAAAATATAAAATAAACTTAATATTTTATATGCATTTTTTTTTCTTTACTGTGTGATTATATACATATTTCCTAGATGGTTTCTTTCTGCTCATTTTTCAGGAGGAAATAACGACCTTTCCATTAGTCCAGTTCAAAGCAATTGAAGGCAATTCTAGCTGCCAGACACCATCTGCATTCAAAGTCTTCCTCCACATTCAAAGTCTCCTTCACCTCATGAAGTAGATCAGTAGTAACCAAACTGGCACATGTGTAGTTCTTCAAGAAAGTATATTTTAAATACAGGGCTACGGTGGATATTTAATAGACTGGGATAGATCCAGTAATCATCCCAGGGACTGTAATGACTTTTGCAGTAAATGGCACTATGTATTTCCTATGGGGAAACTTGTGATTCCAGTCTCTGAAAAGCAAACTGAAGCCGTTGTGATGCTTAGTGAACCCCCCTCCCCGGCCATTCTGTGAAAATGACTTCAACTATGCATAAATCTACAAGTACATATCTGCTTCATTGGGACAGATTCATTAACATTTGCAATGACAGCAAAGAGGTGAAACACAGTTTTCTATGGATACAGGAATTTTGCAAACAGCACAGGCATGGACTCATTGAACTATGGTTGCCATATGATTATGAGCCATATTATAGCAGTTCATGGAAATAATCTCTTACTTCTCCAGGGTATTAGGGATTTTTTTCATGGAGCCTCTCAGACCAGTGAAAGTCTACAGTCTGATTACTTTGCTTTTCACCAGCGTTCACTGTACTATTGCAGAGCCAACAGGGAAATATCTGGCAAAACAGTCAATTACATTGGCACACTGAACTGAATTCACTAAGGTGCGCTGGGCTAGAACGAGTTGAGCACCCCCTGCTTGACTCTAAACATAACTTTTACCATGCGCCCATACAGACTTACTGATCACTTCTGTACAGAATGGTATAGTGAAAGGGTTAAAGGGACATTGCATGTATCAATGTTGCACTACATCATCATTATGTCTTTGTTTTATATAAGGCAGTTATACTTCCAGCAGCCCCATCACTACTCCATGCCTTTTGTTTATATCAGCATGGTCTGAAAGGACCAAAAGTCACAAGCTCCCTGCGAATAATCATTTGCTCTGTTGCAAACAATGGCAGATTTTTTCTTTGATTTCTCCAGGTATGTTGGCCACAAAGGAAAAAATAGGTTAAAATGGTAGAGAGGCGTAGTGCTCCTAGTAACTCCTAGTGCTATAAACATAGGGACTGCTTTCCATCATCATGTAACATGGAACTAAGGTTGAAAAAAGACTTTTAGTCCATCAAGTCCAACCTCTTTAGATATCCCGTTTCCTTGTAATTAGTGAGTTGTTAACTGTTAACTGATACAGAAAAAGGCAAACAAAAAAAAAACATTGAAACACTGCCAATTGTCTTACAAAGGGAAAAAAATCCGTCCTGGCCCCCGAATTCTGGCAATCATGTGCTAATTACCCAGAAATCTATTGTCAAAACCTCCTTTGGTAGAGAGTTTCACAGTCTGACTGCCCTTAATATGAATAATTATTTTGTTTCCTCAAGGGATGTCCTCTTGTCAGTCGGAACCCTCTTGGCACAAAAAGTTCACATGACAAAGCCTTCTATTGACCCGGATATATTTGTATAAGGAAATCACATCTCTTTTTTACAGAAAATATGTTTAATTTGGTTAGTCTTTCTTCATAACTTAATCTGCCCATTCCTGTTATTAGTTTTGTTGCCCTTCATTTTCCAAATGAGGGTGTACTAGGGATTTGTATAGTGGCAGAATTATATTTCCTTCCCTGGCTTCTATGCCCTTGTTAATGCATGCTAATATTTTACTTGCCTTTGAAGATGCTGCTTGGTATTGAGCACTCTTACCTAGGCGGTTGTCCAAAAGTAGAGCATGTAGGGCAGTCAAAATCACTTGTGGCTGTTGTTAAAACATTTTTTCACTTGATGCTTTTTTCACTGTTCCACAATTGTTTTAAATACTGCAGTCGTTACCTGTACTTGGTATTATCTCTAGTTAAACTGTACCGGACAATATAATGAACTTACGGGGAGATAATCCAGAAAGGTATCAGGTTCTGAAGGAACAATACATTATAAGCTCCCTCTAAATGCTTCAATACAGTAAAATATTTCTACATTTTTCTTTTAGCCATAGTATGTCTGGTGAAAACAAAAGAAAAAGCTGATTTTTTTTCTTGCAGCAAAGTATATAAATGGTCTTGGGGATGTTTGGTCTTTTCCGAATCGAGCAAATTCTAGGCTGTAGTGAGAGAGGGCACTTGGAAAACTAACCAAATTGTTTAAATTTTAAAAATTGCATCAATTGCATACATTTTTTAAATTATGGAAGTTTTCACTTGGTTTTCAGTGTTATGTTCAATTAGGTAGAATAACATGGATAAATTATAGGTTCCTTTAATAAACATGGACCTGTATCTGTTACTTGAAATCATATAATCACGGGCACCCATACAAGGAGCAATCCTGTAGCACAGGGGTACTCAATAAGTCTGAATTAGGAGCTCTAGTCCCTTTTCTAGACCTCCACTGACTCAATAAGTATCCCTAAGTAACTTGACATATTTAAATGTTTCAATAACGTATTATTTAAATGGTCCCTTTTGTAATGATCTCCCTCAATATGTAAACGTCCTTCCTAAATCTTTTTGAATGCCCTATTATTAAAATCCATCCATGTATTTCCAGACTTTGACATCATACATTTAGACCTTGGTGTATTTTGTAAAACAATAATTGTCAAGCCCTGCAGTAGAACACACAAATTACTTTTATACGTCACCTATTGCCGAAAGCATTTATTCTGATTTCCACCTGAATACTGAAATGCTTTGCTAGTTTCATAGAGATGAAATTTTATTCTTTGGCTGGTCAGCCATGTCCGCACACGCACATCGATCCTTTAAGCTTAGTGGCTAAATGTTACGCATCATATGTTACTGTTATAATTCCATGGTTCATTAAGCAAAGCAGAATGTAATACTCAGCTTTTATCAAAGAACTGTAACCAGTCCTGGAATGGCACTGAGATGAGTCCAGTTCCTTAACTACCACATAAAGAATAGCAGAACAGCAGGAGATCTGAGCGGCGCACTTGGTAAGCAAAAGTAGTTCTTCAAGCACACTATACATAATTAAAGACAAGGTAGAAATGTATGCCAAGAGCAGCTGCAGACTGCTTTACTTAGAGCTATGTTTATTCATTTCATAGCCTTTTATGCAAATAAAAACTGCATAATAGGGTCAGAAGATGAAATTCACATTCACAAAAAATATATAAATTTAACATAGCTGATATCTGAGTGCTGTCCTACAGAATTGTGTTAATTGCAACAAGAGACAGATATATTATATGCATGTATCTCAGATTACACGTTACCATCACAGCCAAACAGCAACAATGTATGGATGCTTTAAGAACATTATAATTAAGTGAAATGTTTTTTTCTGTATAGCAACATGCTTTAAAAATGATGCATATTCTGCCATGTAACTCAGTAGAGAGTTGCTACCACCTCAATAGAAAGAGAAAGATATTATGCCAAGTGTTAGCTTCATTTATTGAAATATATATATTAACAAGGGCATTTTTCATTGCAAACAGAGGACATATTTGTATGGGATCCTATACAAAAAGGGGAGTTCGATATTTATATATCAATAAAAATAGGTCCCCATTGGCATTGGGGTTGGAAGTGGGATACATTGAGCACTTGTTGGCAGTACTAGTGTCCAATATACAATCTATCTTTATTCAAAATAATTAAAATATTGAAAGGTCCTTATTAAAATAAATACACTATAAAGATATGGACAATTGTGAATGACCAATATCTAAATATTAACTAGAGTGGTAATATGTTTAAAACCAGATCAAACTATTAACTGAATATCAATTAATTGTAGTTTGGTTAACTCACAATATCAGTAGTGCTATTTCATAAACTATAATAGCTGTTGGTAAATACAAATATTATATTTATAACAGATTCACAAAATATAGTTTTTACAAAATGTGTGCAATTAATTCCTATTTCTTTAGATTTTTACCCGATTATTACCCTTCTCTATTGCTGAATAATAATAGGCTGTGGATGAGATTGTAATGTAGCACAATAAATCATATTGCACTTTTATCTCTGTGAAAATAGTTTCACAAATTAAGATAAATACACTATATATTAGAGGCAGGTATAGAATTGACAGTGATATCATACCGCGCAGTAGTCTTCACTTCAGATAATGTACTTTTTTGCATATCATAAGTATCTTTGATATAATGCACACATCAAAGTGCATTTATTCATTTTATTCAAACTGAGAAATATACCTATGTATGATTTTGCCTAGTAATGTCTGCATTGTAAACCGAGTTTGGGTAATCTTATATTTTTCATTGTATTACAGGGGTTTTAGGTAAGAAATCTAAATCATCAAAAGCACCCATTCATATATGACGCTGGACAATCCCAATTCCTCAATTTATTTGGTATAAAATACTACTCTTTCATTTTAGGGAATTTTCCAAAACAATTAAAGAATTACCATAGTCCCATATTTACACCATGATCTTTTGAAGAATTGTACTTAATAACTGCCAACATATTTAGCAAATTAAATAAAAATTTTATGTTTTTCTTATTACATGTCATTCATTATTATTATGCATTCATTCATTATGCAGTTACTCATTTTGGTTTCTGTTCATTAGCTTTGGGTAGGAGGTAACTTAAAATAAAACTGGGCTACTTTATTTCAAAGATAAGATTACTTTGTGTGATCCTTTTACATAGGACTAGAGAAAATGACATCAGTTTTCAAGATTTTTCCCTGTTGAAAAAGCAGTTCAGTTAAGCAGCTGATAAATTGGCATCTCCGGTAAAGAATAATTGCATAAGATAATTATTCAATTTAAAGACTGTGTTTATTTATTTGTTTTTCTAAAAACAGCTAAACATACAGTAGTGTCCGGTCACACGATACCTTCATGATCAGTTTTATGTCCTTTCAGTACAAATCACTGCCAAAGGGAGATGGAACACCATTTTTTTTAAATAATACAAAAAGCTGACTTTCTATACATATTTGTCCTGGCTCACTCTTTCTGAACTTGCCCTGGCACAGTCTTTCTGATCTTGCCCTGGCTCTCTCTTTCTGATCTTGCCCTGGCTCAGTCTTTCTGATCTTGCCCTGGCTCTCTCTTTCTGATCTTGCCCTGAAAAAGTTTTCTGACTTTGCCCTGGATCACTATTTCTCATCTTGCCCTCGCTCACTCTTTCTGATCTTGCCCTGACTCTCTATTGCTGACCTTTTCCTGGCTCACTTTTTCTGATCTTGTCCTGGCTCACTCTTTCTGATCTTGCCCTGGCTCACTCTTTCTGAACTTGCCCTGACTCACTCTTTTTGATCTTGCCCTGACTCACTCTTTCTGACTTTACTCTGGCTCGCTTTTTCTGACCTTGCCCTGAATCACTTTTTCTGATCTTGCCCTGGCTCACTCTTTCTGATCTTGCCCTGGCTCACTCTTGCTGACAGTTTCTAGCTCACTCTCTCTGATATTGCTCTGGCTCACTCTTTCTGACCCTGTCCTGGCTCACTTTTTCTGACCCTTTCCTGACTCACTCTTTCTGACTTTACTCTGGCTCGCTTTTTCTGACCTTGCCCTGAATCACTTTTTCTGATCTTGCCCTGGCTCACTCTTTCTGATCTTGCCCTGACTCACTCTTGCTGACCTTTTTTGGCTCACTCTCTCTGATCTTGCTCTGGCTCACTCTTTCTGACCTTGCCCTGGATCACTTTTTCTGACCTTTTTCTGACTCACTCTTTCTGACCTTGTCCTGAATCACTATTCCTGATCTTGCCCTTGCTCACTTTTTCTGACCTTGCCCTGGCTCTTTTTTTCTGACCTTGCCCTGGATCACTCTTGCTGACCTTTTCATGGCTCAATCTTTCTGATCTTACCCTGGCTCATGCTTTCTGATCTTGCCCTGACTCTCTTTTTCTGACCTTGCCCATGATCACTCTTTCTGACCTTTTCATGGCTCACTCTTTCCAACGTTGCTCTGGCTCGCCTTTTCTGACCTTGCCCTGGCTCTCGCTTTCTGACCTTGCCCTGGTTCGCTCTTTCTGATCTTGCCCTGGCTCAATCTTTCTGATGTTGCTCAGGCTTGCTCTTTCTGACCTTGCCCTGGCTCGCTCTTTCTGAACTTGCCCTGAATCAGTCTTGCTGACCTTTTCCTGGATCACTCTTTCTGATCTTGCCCTGGCTCACTCTTTCTGACCTTTTCTGGCTCACTCTCTCTGATCATGTCCTGGCTCACCCTTTCTGATCTTGCCCTGAATTACTCTTGCTTTCTTTTTCCTGGCTCACACTTTCTGACCTTGCCCTGACTCAATCTTGCTGACCTTTTCCTGGCTTACTCTTTCTGATCTTGCCCTGGCTCACTCTTTCTGACCTTTTTCCTGGCTCACTCTTTCTGACCTTGCCCTGGCTTACTCTTTCTGACTTTGCCATGGCTCACTCTTTCTGACTTTGCCATGGCTCACTCTTTCTGATTTTGCCCTGGCAAACTCTTTCTGACTTTGCCCTGACTTACTCTTTCTGAAATTGCCATGGCTCAGTCTTCCTGACCTTGCCCTGGCTCACCCTTTCTGATCTTACCTAGGCTCACTCGTTCTGATCTTGCACTGGCGAACTTTTTCCGACCTTGCCCTGCATCACTCTTGCTGAGCTTTTCCTGGCTCACGCTTTCTGATCTTGCCCTGGATCACCCTTTCTGACCTTTCCCTGGTTCGCTCTTTCTGATCTTGCCCTGGCTCAATCTTTCTGATGTTGCTTTGGCTTGCTCTTTCTAACCTTGCCCTGGCTCGCTCTTTCTGAACTTGCCCTGAATCAGTCTTGCTGACCTTTTCCTGGATCACTCTTTCTGATCTTGCCCTGGCTCACTCTTTCTGACCTTTTCTGGCTCACTCTCTCTGATCATTCCCTGGCTCACCCTTTCTTATCTTGCCCTGAATTACTCTTGCTTTCT
The DNA here is from genome assembly GCA_027410445.1 of Discoglossus pictus. Lineage (NCBI taxonomy): Eukaryota > Metazoa > Chordata > Amphibia > Anura > Alytidae > Discoglossus > Discoglossus pictus. The sequence continues at coordinate 41,475,780 of CM050165.1, forward strand.
TTTTCCTGGCTCACACTTTCTGACTTTGCCCTGACTCAATCTTGCTGACCTTTTCCTGGCTTACTCTTTCTGATCTTTGCCCTGGCTAACGCATTCTGATCTTTCCCTGGCTCACTCTTTCTGACCTTTTTCCTGGCTCACTCTTTCTGACCTTGCCCTGGCTTACTCTTTCTGACTTTGCCCTAACTTACTCTTTCTGAAGTTGCCATGGCTCAGCCTTTATGACCTTGCCCTGGCTCACCCTTTCTGATCTTACCTAGGCTCACTCTTTCTGATCTTGCATTGGCCAACTATTTCCGACCTTGCCCTGCATCACTCTTGCTGAGCTTTTCCTGGCTCACTCTTTCTGACCTTGCCCTGGCTCACTCTTTCTGACCTTTTCTGGCTCACTCTCTCTGATCATGCCCTGGCTCACCCTTTCTGATCTTGCCCTGAATTACTCTTGCTTTCCTTTTCCTGGCTCACACTTTCTGACCTTGCCCTGAATCCCTATTCCTGACCATGCCCTGGCTCACTCTTTCTGATCTTGCCCTGACTCAATCTTGCTGACCTTTGCCCTGGCTCACTCGTTCGGATCTTTGCCCTGACTGACACATTCTGACCTTGTCCTGGCTCACTCTTTCTGACATTGCCCTGGCTTACTCTTTCTGACTTTGCCATGGCTCACTCTTTCTGAAGTTGCCATGGCTCACTCTTCCTGACCTTGCCCTGGATCACCCTTTCTGATCTTACCCAGGCTCACTCTTTCTGATCTTGCAGTGGCTGACTATTTCTGACCTTGCCATGGCTCACTCTTACTAATCTTGCCCTGGCTCACTCTTTCCGACCTTGCCCTGGATCACTCTTACTGAGCTTTTCCTGGCTCCCTCTTTCTGATCTTGCCCTGGCTCACTCTTTCTGATCTTGCCCTGGCTTACTCTTTCTGATCTTGCACTGGCTGACTATTTCTGATCTTGCGATGGCTCTCTCTTTATGATCTTGCCCTGGATCACTCTTGCTGAGCTTTTCCTGGCTCATTCTTTCTGATATTGCCCTGACTCGGTCCTGCTGACGTTTGCCCTGGCTCACTCTTTCTGATCTTTGCCCTGGCTGACACATTCTGACCTTGTCCTGGCTTACTCTTTCTGACTTTTCCATGGCTTACTCTTTCTGACTTTCCCCTGGCTCACTCTTTCTGATCTTGCCCTGGCTTACTCTTTCTGACTTTTCCATGGCTCACTCATTCTGACTTTTCCCTGGCTCATTCTTTCTGACTTTGCCCTGGCTTACTCTTTCTGTCGTTGCCATGGCTCACTCTTCCTGGCCTTGCCCTGGCTCACACTTTCTGATCTTACTCAGGCTCACTCTTTCTGATCTTGCACTGGCTGACTATTTCTGATCTTGCCATGGCTCACTCTTTCTGATCTTGCCCTGGCTCACTGTTTCTGACCTTGCCCTGGCTCTCTCTTTCTGATCTTTGCCATGGCTGACACATTCTGACCTTGCCCTGGATCACACTTGCTGACCTTTTTCCTGGCTCACTCTTCCTGATCTTGCCCTTGCTCACTATTTTTGACTTTCCCCTGGCTTACTCTTTTTGACTTTGCCATGGCTCAGTCTTCCCGACCATGCCCCGGCTCACCCTTTCTGATCTTACCTAGGCTCACTCTTTCTGATCTTGCACAGGCTGACTATTTCTAACCTTATGTCGGCTTACTCTTTTTAGCCTTAGGTGACTCTCTCTCCGATTCTTTGCCCCTGCTGACTCTCTGTTCCCCCTTGTGCTGACCCTGTTATCCTCCCATGCATACAAAGCTACAAATTAGCAAACTGTGTCTTAGAAAGATAATTATGACAAGACAAGGTATAGTAATTGTTCTGTGAAAAGATCCCAACTTTTTAACAGGGTGTTAGATATGGAAATATAAAGGTTCCTACCTTTCCTTATACAGATAAGCTCATGAACTCCACAAGTTCGCTCGCCACCTGAAAAACACAGATGGAAACTGATTACATACTGATTTAATTGCCTATAAAGAAGGAACATAAAACAGGATCTTAAATGCTAGTAAAGCTGCAATTCACGTTTCACCCTCCATCCTCTCCACATTAGGCTTTAAAGCTAATTATGCTTGTGGCTTTCAGGAAATGCACTGGATCTCATCTATCACCATATATCTTCACAATCATTCTCATGAGTTCCTTAATTTATTAACTGTTAATTTAGGAAACCACCATATATACATAAACATACAGGTGGTCCCTGGGTCACAGACAACCAGAAAACTTAATTTGGTCTGATTTGTATGTAAGTCAGATCCCTGATGAATTATAATATTAAGAAGAAGAACAAAAACAACAACAACAATTTTATAATGGCCCGTATGTGGTAGTAATGATAATAATACAGTGTAATACTATAATAATAATACTCCTGTACTGTAATAATACATTACAAAAACAGCTCTTAATGTTATCTGCACTACAAATGCATATTTACAGAATTGCAAATATAAAAATACATATATAGAAATACTATACCACACAAAAACTCTGAATAGCTCTTGTTATAACAGATGATTTGCAGATAGAGATGGTCATTGTCTCACTCAACACTCACATTGTACACACTAAGCTGTTAGTCGTGGCACACTATATTGTTTGAAAATCATTACAATTGAAGATACATTTGATGACCTCCTATTTTAGTCTACACGTCGAGAAGCATCTCTCATTGACACTTACTTTGATCTTATATTGGTACATTTTGCATCTAAATATTCTCAATAAGCCAAGGAGCACGACTCAATATTTACTCAATTTCCTAATTTCTTCCCTCAACTGCAGGAAGCCAATATATTCCATCACTTCCTAATGGAACAACAAAGTGTTTTGAAATGGGTTACTGTTTTTTGGGTTTTTTTGTCTCGAGTTCCTCCTACAGCAGAATCTTATATAGCAGAGATGCTACCTTTGCCTCTAAAACTAACTCAATGGCACCAATGAATAAGAAATCCAGAATAGAATAAATCCACATGCTGTTTTAAAATCTTCAAACACTTTGGTCAATACTAATTTTATGGCATTACATCAGTTTAAAGGCTCACTGTAGTCCTATATTTAAAACATTATGTTGAAGAAATAAACTTCAAAATAAACAATGTAAAAAAATACAGGCTCTAATTGATAAAATTTTACAAGCAATTATACTGCTGTGGAATCTACTAATTGGGTTTAGGCTATTCAACTTCTTGAGGTATGAGGAGACTTTAAATGCAGTAAACAAACCCTTGGTGTGTGTAAATACCGTCTACATATGTTAACCTCTACATATTTTATGATGTAACTTGCCTGAACCTATCAATAAAACATACTGAAACAAGAAAAAAAAGACGTTTCTAACTGTATAATGGAAAGGTGGCAGTTAAAAGTTCCAGTGTTTTCAATATGATTAATTGAAAGCTCTTTCGTTTACAATGATAAACGTGTTTGAGAAGAGAAGATTTGAAATGGCAAGTGCTTTCATCACGACTAGTGAAATGATCGTTATTTCTTAAGGACATCTCTTTCTAAAAAAGTTGCTGAAATAATCAGCTCAAAATGAAAATTGATCTTCATGGTAAAAAATAATAGTATGGAAAAATGAAATATGTACAGGTCATGTTTATTCTTTTCTTGATTTCTAAAACTGTTTTGCTATTATTAAGTGTATATATGAAAAATCTGACTACGGTGGTTATTCAACTATTGTGTCCAAGGGAAAAAGTAGGAAAAATTACCTTCCCGATATTACAAAATGTATTAACACTGAGTTTGAAATCAACTATAATAGTTATCAGTTGTGACTAACCTGCGAGATGCGTTGTGTACAGGCATTACTCACAGGCTGATTGCCCCACGTCGCGGGGAATTGTGAGAGGGAGGGAGAGAGAGGGGGAGGAAGTGGAGAGAGAGAGGGAGGGAGGCAGAGGGGGGAGAAAGGGAGGGGAGAGAGGGGAGGGAGAGACAGAGAGCGCAGAGAGAGGGCAGAGAGAGAGCACACACAAAGAGAGGGTGCACTGAGAGAGGGAGCACAGAGAGAGAGGGCGCACGGAGAAACGGAGGGCTCAGAGAGACAAAAGGCGTATGGAGAGAGAAGCAATGCACAGAAAGACGGAGGGTTCACAGAGAGAGGAAAAGGGTGCACAGAGAGAGGAAGAGGGAACACAGAGAGAGAGCACACAGAAGGAGACAGCACAGACAACTGAAAGTAACATATGATACCATAATTTACGATGGGCAAGTTACTAGTTATTATATACTTATGATATAATTATGATTAAAATACTGATACATTTTTTGTGAATAAACTATTTAAAAAAAATGGTTCTTTTTTATATAATCTTTTAATTGTGGGGCACTTCTGGAATATTTAAATGTAGTAATCTCTTTAACTGTAAATACAGGGGAGTAAGAAGCAGGTGAGTGTGTTTATTGATTTTTTTTACATCCATAGCATGTGATGACCTCATAAACCTTATGGGTGCTTAGACATTGTGAATGTCAAAAAAAATCTATAAACACACATTCAGCCACCCATTACTCACATTTACTCTCCTTCACAGCACATTATACCCTTATATTGCTGCACTGCTAGTAATATGCAATATTAAGGAGACTTTTAATATGCCATATTGTTATAAGGAATATTATACGAACAAGGTGATAAAAACCAGTGGCCATTCTTAAAGGACCACTGTGTTTCTATATTGTCTAATATTGATAATCTGCAAAACATTTTAGAAAGCAAGCAAAATAAGCCCAATCCTTACATTTTAAATTTTTATATGCAATTATTATTTACTGTGTGACGCCATTTTTTTCTAGCTGGTTCTCCCTTTTATTTTCTCAGGAGAATATACCCTTATAAAATAATACAAACTCTAATATAAGGATCACTGTGGTCATATATATAAAATATACGGTTTTAAAGAACTATATAACGTGCAATTTTTTTACAAGTTTAACACATTGCGAAATAATGAAGGATCTTGTTTTTGAGTTTAAAATCAAAAGTACACAGTGTTTTTCCTAAAGCACTGACACAAGATTGAAAACTGACATTCTAAATGGTTTGGAGGAGGTACAGGAGGTTGATAGATGTGTTGTGCATATTAAGGCTGGAAGTTATCAGCTTCTTTAAACAGTTGCATTGTTAGTGAGGTTTTGAAGGATTTGAGGCAGGAGGATAGCCTAGTGGAGCGAGGCAAGGAGTTCCCTTGAGTAGAGGCAGCATGAAAAAAGTTCTGAAGGCAGGAGTGAGAGGAGGTGATAAGAGAAGAGGAAAGAAAGCCGAGCAAAGAGGGCGGTTGGGGTAATATTTTGAGACAAGAGCTGAGATATAAGAGGGTGCCTTATTATTGAGGGCTTAAGTTCAAGATGTTACATTTTATTCTGGAGGCTATGGGAAGCCAGTGGAGTGACTGATAGAGAGGAGCTGTGGACATTGAGGGCCTCATTCTATTATTGGCCGTAGGAGATGCGGGGCCGCAAGGACCGGCGTCAAGCTATTTGCCTATTCTATTCCCTTCCGGCCGGGGATTCCGGCAGGCTTGCGGCCGGCGCCTTGTTATCCCTTGACTTTGATCTTAAACGGCCGCAAGAGTTTCGGCCGCAAGAAAATCCTGGTTGCTATTCAATTGCTCCGGGAACCCTCTCTGAAAGGCTTAAACCGAGCCGCACCTTACTTGCAGCAAAAAGGTCCCGCAGGCACACAGTTAAGCACATAACAAAGCCATAATAAAGCCATCCTGCACTCTGAGGAGACTATAAAGTGATTGTAGGTGTTAGCATTAATAGCACAACATTCCCCTACACTCAAATCCGTAAATAAATTTTATTTTAATTTCTGTCAAATATCTGTGGAAAAAGTCCAGAGGGCTTGGAGCACCTCAGACCCGCCCACGCTGCGGCCGGAAAATAAACAGTTAATGTAATCTCGGATTTGGGCTGATGTGCAAGCTTGAGAGGGGGTTGCTATTAATCCTCATGTCCCCCATTATGATCCCTAGCATTTACAGAGCTTTACAGTGCCGTCTTGAATTTATTTTTGCTTTTAAAGATTTCTCAGCTTACGGCCGGTTGCAAGATATACGGCCGGCCGTAAGGGGATATCCTTGCAGCGCCGTATAATTGAATTGCAAGGTAACAGGAGCCCTGCAAGGAATCGCAGCTTTGCGGCCGATTTACGGACGATAATAGAATGAGGCCCAGAGTGTTGAGTATGGTAGATGAGTCTAGCGGAGGCATTAATTTTAGATTGGAGTGGAGCCAGACGACAGATGGGGAGGCCAGCAAGGAGAGAGTTGCAGTAGTCGAGGCGAGATATGATGAGACAGTGGATTAGAATTTTAGTTGTGTCGTGTATAATTATAATCAGTAACAAAATCTTGTTATTTTCACTTAAAAACAACTTCAAAATAAGTCACCATCTTACACAAGACGTAACGGATTTTGAAGATGTTTTTAGATGAAAATGTGAGGAATGAAAGACACTTCTAACTGAATTACTGCACTGTGAAGTCAAGTACACTGATCCTTTAATACAATGTAAAATGTGGTGAGGTACATGAGTGGTTGTCTTTGTTTCAATAACTGATCTATCATATCCATCTAGGAAAATCTGCCATTAACTTATTTACCAAAAAAAATTGGAATGTGTTTGACAGTCAGAATTCATTTTAATAATGACGTGGTTTATATATCTTTACCAAGCAATTTTAGAAACATCACATAAAACTGCATTTTGAAAGAAATATGTGATACTCCATGTCAATTCAGAGTGTGTATTTGTTTTGCTAGGAATTAAGACTGTAAATTTGCTATAATCACATTCCAGTTGGAATATATCACAATATAATAATTACACAATGTATCAAAACACCATTGCAGTGGAATATATTTTACATTATTTTAGTTTAAATGTGTATTTGAATTTCAAATACATAATGTGATACTTTATTTAAAGGACCACTGTAAAATAAAAAATATAGTTGAAAACTTTTAGTTTGACAAAGAGTATAATTAGGCAGGGATAATATCATACAGCTAGGTTTTAATTGGAAATACATATTGATGCCTCTGCCGATCTCTGAAGGCTTTAGTGCAGGTTGCACATACAACAGAGGCATTTACATTTCTGTGGGAGCAGAATGTATTATCCTTAAGGGTTGCCTGCTATGAAGCATGTGTTGGGAAGGGGTAGGTGTCAAATCTAAAAGCTTAAGTATAAGTTCCTGAGAATATCTTCATTTCACATTTGTTTGTAACTTGGATGAATAATAATCACATATAATAGTTGTCGTATTTACGAATGTTGGTCACACTATGTTAAAAGTTATGGGAGTGCACATGAGCAAGGAGCGCCAAAGGCATGACTTTGAAATGACAGGGGTTGCAATGAGCGCTAAAGCCGCTCTTTGCAAGGCCCGCAAGACTTTGAAAAAAGGATCGATAGGCGATCATCGCGAGGCACGCAAGACTTGAGCAGGGAGAGAGAGGAGAAAGACACTGGGGAGGGAGAGAGGGGACAGGGTGGAAAGAGACACAGGGATGAGAGAGGGGGAAAAGAGACACATGGGAGGGAAATAAGGGGGGGAAAAACACAAGACGGGGAGGGGGAAACAGATACATGAAAGGGAGAGGGGGGAAAAAGACACAGGGCTCAGAGAGTGGGAAGAGGCTCGCAATGAGTGCCAAAGGCGCCCAGCATGAAAGTTGCAGGTTGGGCGACGCATGAAATGAGCGTCAAAGCAGGGGAGAGGCTTGCAATGAGCGCCAAAGGTGCTCATTGTGGGGCTCGCAATGAACCACATGCTCTCGGCTATCTGTTATTACTCATGCAACAGCCATTAGGCAGGATACACTTTGTATGTAGACAGACACTTACAACTTTAGATTTTGTGTTGGTTATTAGTGTAATTTAAAAAAATACATTTTAACTTATAAATGTGTGCTCTTTCACACCATGAAGAGCACTTACAGTGAGGTAAATGGCTATTTAAGATGCCCCTTTAAGAGAAATTCTCCATTACCTATTTTTGACATTGAACGAGGCCAAACATTTGATTTCCCATATGTGATAATAAAGTATTATACCTGTCATGTTGACATATCTTTCATTTTACATATGAGATAGTATTTCAAATAAAGGTTTAATTAAAAACAACCATGTAAGACACTGAAAACCCTACAAAAAATATATTTTTGCTTTCTGCAAAACTATTTTTAATGAGGTGTTTATATAATCTCCTGCTCCCATTAAATGTGTATGAAGCACAATAGATTCAGTGCCCCTTGAGGGAGTACCAGACAGGGAGTACTAGAAACAAACAAAGCCGCGCCATCTGGGCAGAGAATAGATGGGCTGGTGCAGTGACACAGCAATGCCCAGATGAATGTACAGTAAAACTCCTTCTGACAGATCATAAAACCAAGGCAGCTCATAAGTGGCTCATATGATCCATTGGAGTTTTATTTCAACAGCTGCTGCTACTCACGCACACACACACACACATACACTGTCAGTCATTAAATAAACATATTCACATTCTACTTATATATATGTATCAAAGGGTATGAATATTGCCCTTAAGAGTGTAATCATAATAATAATTGATCATGTGTCATCACTGAAAAAAAAAAAGATGTTTTTCGTTCAAAAGAAATAATATGATTATTATTGTTTACAGCAGTATCTGATCTAGTGACTGGTTGGCTACTTGACATTGCTCATGGTGAACACCTTTAAGATTCAGAATATTTTCAAAAGGAGATGCTACGTTTAGCCTTGATTTGAACTATGTATATAGAAGTTTAATAAATTCTAAATGCATCTGATAGAGGAGAATCAGTAGTGTATGCAAATATATGAAAAATTCCAAAATAAACATTAATAAATTTACCCTATATTTAGCAAAATTCCTTTTTTTCTGGCAGTTGATTTTGAGAAGGAACTCCCGTGAAAATCCAAGCAAAATTGAACATAAAATTAATAATTCGTTGTGGCCAATCATAGGCAGCTATAACATTGTAACAGTGTATGGGGATTTATTCTCTGCAGACTGAGAGCCACATTCAATTGGCCGATTTTGAGATCCAGGAGTCCGTAAGTGTGGTCGCAGGCAAATTTGCTATTCAATTGGCATCTGTTTGCGGGGTCGGAGCGGTTTCCAACTTACGGGCTTGAAAAAATGGCGTCTGTCAAACTCGTAACTTACACCCTTCAGAAGCCTTTAAACTTTCACTTTCGCAAGGGCTAAAATCGCAAATCGCTATTCAATTGCTCAATTTCCCCAAGCTCGCAAACGTAATCACACTCGTAAATGGCAAATGAAAGCGAAAAACCTGCATGTGCTAGAGAGGACCCGCAAGGGGGTTAAACACCAATTCATAGCACTGTTAATGCTAATAAAAAATCACTACTGCACTGTAAATAACGGGGAAGCGATGTAGGACATTAGAATTAATCACACAACTGTCTCAAGCTCGCAAATCGGTAGGGAAATAAAGTTATTTGTTTCATTTCGGGGGTTAAACCGATCGCGGGTATCAATGAGTTAATACATATCAGGCCACTCATATGGACTAGAACAGTATTGGTATTAAGTTACATAATTATTTATTTTGCTGCTTTACGAGTATATCGGACCCCCAATCCTAATTGATTGACATGGAACCTCCATGTTTTACTGCCGTAATTCTGACAGTCTCATTTCCTATTTGCTGATTTCAAATGGGAGGTTACGGGCTTGGTTAATTGATGATGTTCCCACCCTCAACTGCTCAGAACCAGTGCATGGTATACGATTGTCGCCTCAAGCCCGCAACTTGCGAGCTTGAGCAATTGAATAGCCTTGCAAACGGAGACCAACGGGAGCCCGCAACTCACTCACAGACATGCGGCTGTCTGTGATCAAGTTACGTTAGGTGTTGAGGATGACTGGTTTAAATTGATTGGGTTTAAATGGTCAAAAAGAGCCCATCAGCAAAAAACATTTTCATGTTGGGAGCTACATATTGGTTTTCTTAAAGTGTGTAATGAGTGCTTTAAATAAATAGTTCCATAGAAGATGATAAAAGATAATGAGACTCAGCATCATATTAGTCTTAGTGAGGGTCTTGGCTCTCACATTAGACATGTCCATTTATTGTGACTCCAAACTCATGTTAGCCCTTTCCTGTCCTCCAATATGTTATTTAAGCATATGAGATAAGCACTTTTCTCCTCACACATTAAATTTATTACCTGTAAGTCTGGTCTTTTGCTGTAAAAAGTAATGTTAACGAGTTTGTTTCTTAATAGGTCTTTTTATAATGTGAATAAGATTCCTGTTTAAATGCTTTCAAATAAAAACAGCTGAAAAGGGATTTTAATGTGAATCATTAGATGGAGCCAAAAGACGTTGTGTCTTCTGGAGTACCATATTTTATATAATGCTCAAGACAGTGTTTAAAATATTACATTTTTATTTTATTTAGTTTAGGTAATGTATATGATAGGTACTTTGAGGGAACTGCTTGGACCTCTTTTTGTCCTGACCTTTTAAGTGATGCAGGGTTAGAAAGACTAACAAGATTCAGCTACCTTTGAAATATTAACGTACTTCTCAATGTAGTGACCACTTGACCAGGTTTCTTTTCACATTGTATGACTAACAAGTCATACAGATTAACCAGATCCTTTCTAAAATGGTGCAAAACAGCTCAATGTTCGAAAATACAAAAGGAAGTGACATTGGATTAGCTCACCATAAATCTGCAATGGCATTGTCTACATTATCAGACTTATTAAATTGTGATTTGGCAAATTGAATAGGGCTCTATTTAAGCACACAGCATATTTTTTTACAGAAGTTTTTAGTTCGTGAAGACCTTGCTTTTGGATAGAAGTTCCCGAACTAAAAACTTCTGTAAAAAAAATGCCATGTGCTTAAATGGAGCCCTATTTAATTTGCAGAATCGCAATTTAATGAGGCTGTATATCTTTACTAGTAACTTGTCCGTCGTAGATGATGGTATCATATAATATCAATTTTCTGTTCTGTCTCTCTCTGTGCGCCCTCTCTCTCTGTGCGCCTCTCCCTCTCTCTCCCTCCCTCTTCCCTGCATGCTCTCTCCCCCTCTTTCTCTTACTCCCTCCTCTCTCTCTCCCTTCCGCTCCCCCCTCTCTCCTTCTCCCTCTCCCTACCTACCCCTCCCCACTTTCTCTCTTCCCCTCCCTCTCTCTCCCTGGGCTCACCTGCGGAGGCATACACTTTGCGATTATGTAAGAACTGTGCATGTGGATTACATTGAAACTGCACATTCCCACTTCCACTGATACCTCCCAAGTGCACAATAATAACGTCTGCATGCGCCTGCGTGGAAAGCCCCATGAAGGCGTTACTCACAGACTCTATTATAGTGGATAAAAACAAGATTTATACAAGATTACAAGATGTAGTGTAGCTTCTCTCTCACATATTTTACAGATAAGCTCCTAAGTCATTTTGGGAACAGTGATTTGTATTAATTTCTTTCTAAGTTTGTTTTGGGATTAGATTTGGTTTACAGAACTGCTGTCATTTGGGAAAAACTTAAGAAGGTTGTAAAATAAATAAAAAAAATCTACAACAATTGGCTGCTTGTAAGCCTTGAACATAAAGATATTTTTGAAAATGTAGCTGGATATGCTTGCATTGTTGCTTATTCACTTGATCGTGTCCAACTCTCCGTGACCCTAGGGACCACAGTATGCCAGGCATATCTGTCAGCCACTGCTCCTCTACACTCCCTCAAGCTCATGTTCATTGCTTCAATTACATCATATATGCATCTCCACCTCCGCAGTGCCACTCTTTGAGTACCTTCAATCTTTCCCAACATCAGGGTCATTTCTAGGGAATCCTGTCTTCTGATGATATGGCCAACATATTTCAGCTTCAGCCTCATGATCAGACCTTCCAGTGAACAGTTTGTCTTGATTTCCTGTAGTACTCATTTATTGGATATTATTGCAGTCCAATGAACTTTAAGCAGTGTTCTCCAACATTACAATGCAAAGACATACATTTTACGGTGCTCGGCCTACGTTACTATGCAGGCCTTTGTTGATAATGTAGTGCTTGTGTTCTGTTACAGGAATTCCATTTTACATTGCAAGCTTGTTTAAGTAGTGTTATCCTACTGAGATTTGCTGTTCTATTGAGTTCTGTAGTATGGTGTCTATGTAAAGAGTCAGTTTTTCAACCAAACTGAACAGAGAACTTATCTGAAACCACAACACATTCCGTCCAAATGCCTGCTTCTATTATAGCAAATTGAATACAAGTTAAAAATTTTACTTTTTTTTACTTTTTTTTTTTTACTTTTTTTTACTTTTTTTTTTAAAGTTTACTTAATTTGTCCATTACCAAGTCAAATTCTTCATAAGAGGATACCATAAATGTGACAACTCACACTGCCGGCTATATATTTTAATTTGTATTCATTATAGAGAGTGAAAAGAATATTTAATGAAACAAATAGCTCAGAAAAAAATGCTAGAATAAAAAAAGAGGAATTGTAAGGAAGTACTTTTTTACAGATATAAAAAAAATGTTTAAGTCAGTAGGAGATAATAGTAAAAAAAAAGAAATTACGCCATGTTAGCTGGCTTGAATGTAAAAAGAAAGCCAGACATATTATATAGGGTGAGATTTTTCACCTGACAAAGTCTAGGCAGACCAAGCACGGCAGCTTTTTATTTGCCGTCAAATTCTATGTTCTGTGTTTCCATGGGAAAATGTGGAAAGCCAAATCATGGATGACTCACTGACCCAGCTGACAGAGCAGGGCTGGTTTGAAAAACACAGCAGCATGGTGCAAATACACTCCAAGGGAGCTCAGATTGAAAGTCCATTACTGCTGACGACACTGACAAACAAAAAATAGAACTGATTATGTATCTTTCATTTATAAGAAGTTAACCATTGGCAGTTATACATTAGACATGGAAATTGATTTTTACTTATTTTGGCAGATCCCAAGCATAAGCACTTTAACAGGATTATTTAATTTCATATTAAATCATGGATTATATATTTATTAAATCCATCCCCTGTTCATTACCAAACCAACACTGAACATATACTCTTGTGTACTGGTAATTTCATATGTTATTCATATGTTATCTAAAGTATTTTAGTATTTTAGGGTACCAAGTTTCAACTGTTGCATCTGCAGAGAGTTATACAGATTTGCTAGAGATTAGATTAGTCATTTCCACGTAAAATAATCTCTTTCATTATAACATGCATTTTTAAATGCAGGATAGAAAAAAATTGTAGTTTACTGTGGTGCACTGTCTATTGGGAATGTCTTAAAGCCAATAAATCACATTAAGAAGACCCCTGAGGTGCTGGTTTACTTGTGAATATATATATATATATATATATATATATATATATATATATATATATATATATATATAAAGGTTGTCTAACTTTCACATTAAGAAGACCCTTGGAGTGGGGGTCAATTTGTGAATATATTTACAAATATATCATATGGGCATGTCTTAAAGCCAATAAATCACATTAAGAAGACCCCTGAGGTGCTGGTTGACTTGTGAATATATAAATATATATATATATATATATATATATATATATATATATATATATAAACGTTGTCTAACTTTCACATTAAGAAGGCCCTTGGAGTGGGGTCAATTTGTGAATATATTTACAAATATATATATATATATATATATATATATATATATATTATTTTTTGCGTAATTCAATTGTTTCCAACTCTCCGTGACCTCATGGACTGAAACACACCAAGCACATATTTATGTCAATGTTCTTGGGTTGCCCGTTCCTTCTCCAGTGGGCCCAGCATTCAGCTCCTGGTATTACTAGGTAGTTTTCCATCCAGTACTGACCAGTCCCAACACTGCATGGCTTCAGGGTGCTGTGACCTCTTGGTTCCCTGACTGCAACTGAACCCAGGTCAACAGCGGTGAAAGCACAGAATCCTATATGATATATATTGTTATTTAGTTGTTCAGTCGTGTCTGACTCTCAGTGACTCTATGGACCGCAGCATGCCAGGTACATCTGTCAGTAATCGCCTCTCTGAGCTCAATTAAGTTCATGTTCATCGCTTCAATGATCTCATCTATCCATCTCCGCCTTTGTCGTCCCCTTCTTCTTGTGCCTTCAATCAATCTTTCCCAGCATTAGAGTCTTCGCTAGGGAATCCTGTCTTCTCATAATATGACCAAAATATTTGAGCTTCAGTCTTATGATCATATCTTCCAGTGAACAGTTTGTCTTGATTTCCTGAAGTACTGATTTATTGGATCTTCTCACAGTCCAAATAATATATATATATATATATATATATATATATATATATATATATAGTGATTAAAGAGTGAAGCAGCCGTGAATGTCCAGTAATCTAGTAATTTAGTAATTATTAATCTATATATATATATAGTTTAATAATGAGTATTGCAATATAATTTGACACCTTTTGTATTGATCAAATGTCTTATTTATAATGATGAGCATTCGAGAGGTTCAACCTCTTTTTATCAAGTCTGAAGCATTACTAACATGAGATGGAACCCTTACTTTGAATAAAAACAGCAGAGAGAGTGGAAACAGCATCTGACATCATCAGGCAAATACATATATGGGGAATAAACACAACATAGTAAAGGAAACATATATACACATACTATATACACATATACATCAATATATACATGAAAAAACAGAGCACTGTAGTCCACAGTGATATCTTTCCTATTGGACAAACATCTCACTAAGAGTGCTAAGTCTGTTATATTATAAGAAGAAAAAAACACAGGAAATTCTAATAATGTGTTAGAAAACCCAAGTCCATATTAAGTCCTGTATTTTTAGTTTTGAAGAATGTGATCATCTTTATTTCAAATGCTTTTCTCTCTTTCATGTTTTTACTTTTTCCTCTGAGTATTTTGACTTTTAAGTTTTGGATAGAGTGATCATTCTGGCTAAAATGGTTTCCCACTATGCTTTCATATTGAATGTCTGCGTAAATTCACCCTTAAATGCATTTTTTTGGTTTGTTTCACCAATGTAAAAGCCTTTTTCACATAAAGTGCATTGTATTATATAAACCACATTGGACAATGTGCATAAATATAATCCTTTGATGTTATAGGTCCTGTTGTTATGTGTGGCTGTGCCATCATTAAAAATGTGTTGACATAATTTACAGGCACGTTTGTTAGAAGATTTAGTTGCATCTTTTATATTCAGTTGTTCATTGGCCAATTTTCTGCTGACAAGTTTTTGTTTCAGGTTTGGTGGTTGTTTAAATGCAATGCAAAACTTTCTAGACACTACTATATCCATCACCAATGGCACTATGCACTTATATGTATACCGGAAACCCACAGACAGATGTAATTACCTACACAGCTCCAGTTTTCATTCCTCCCACACCAAACAAGCCATCATCCATAGTCAAGCTATTAGATACCACTGGATTTGCTCAAACACTGGAGACCGTGATAAAAATTTAAAAACACTGTGTGAATCTTTCAAACAAAAGGGTTACAAACAATGTATTATTACACAAAAAAATAACCACTGCCATCAAAATACCCTGTGAACACCTGTTAAAGTTCAAAACAAAATAAACTACTTCACATATACCTCTTGTGACCACATACCATCCCCCAATAAATCTGGAAAATAATCAAAGATTTACAACCATTACTAATTGAAGATACAGAATTAAAAGATATATTCCCAAAACCTCCCATCCTTGCATTTAAAAAACCACCAAACCCAAAACAAAAACTTGTCAGCAGAAAATTGGCCAATGAACAACTGAATATAAAAAATGGAACTAAACCTTGTAACAAACGTGCCTGTAAATTATGTCAACACATTTGTAATGATGGCACAGCCACACATAACAACAAGACCTATAACATCAAAGGATCGTATATATGTACATCGTCCAATGTGGTTTATATAATACAATGTACTTTATGTGACACAGGCTTTTACATTGGAGAAACCGTCCAAAACATGCATTTAAGGATCAATTTACACAGTGGAACACCATTTTAGCCAGAATGATCACGCTATCAAAACTTAAAAGTCAAAATACTCAGAGAAAAATGTAAAAACATTGAAGAGAGAAAAGCATTTAAAATAAAGATAATCACATTCTTCAACACTAAAAATATAGGACTGAATATGGACTTGGGTTTTCTAACACATTATCAGAATTGCATGTGAAGTTTTCTTCTTATACTATAACAGACTTAGCACTGAGATGTTTGTCCAATAGGAAAGATATCACTGTGGACTACAGTGCTCTGTTTATTCATGTATATATTGATGTATAAGTGTATATAGTATGTGTATATATGTTTCCTTTACTATGTTGTGTTTATTCCCCATATATGTATTTACCTGATAATGTCAGATGTTGTTTTCACTCTCTTTGCATCTGCTGTTTTTATTCAAACTGAGGGTTCCGTCTCATGTTAGTATTGCTTCAGACTTGATAAAGAGAGGTTGAACCTCTTGAAAGCTCATCATTATAAATAAGACGTCTGCCCAATACAAACAGTATCAAATTATATTGCAATACTCATTAATCTATATATATATATATATATATATATATATATATATATATATATATCGATTAATAATTACTAAATTACTATATATATATATATATATATATATATATACATGCAGATAGATAGATAGATAGATAGATAGATAGATAGATAGATAGATAGATAGATAGACAGTAAAGTTTATCAGAATAAGAATATCATGACTTGTGGTTTACAGGATATACAATAAAAATATTGCACATTTTCTAATGTTATATAAACAAAATATTTTAAATTCTGGGTCATTACTGTCTCCTTTTAAAACAATTTTTTTTACTGATAAATAACTGAAGGTTATAACTTCCTGATCAATGTCCTACAATGGTTCCACCTAGGTCGTTCAGCTATTATAGCCATAGAGCTCTAAAGTGTGTCATTACAGAGTCATTTGTGCGCCTCTAGGGAGTATGAGTGTGAACAAGCCAAGGTTGCAGTTCAATTAGAGGTGATAGTAACAGCTTGATAAGGATGCTTTGTCTTCTTGCTTTTTTCCTAGTCACTGGGTCTACACCATTTTTTAATTTTCTACCAAGAGGCACCCACTACTTGATATGTTATTTTTCTGGGCCTATATTCCAAGTTAAAAAGACCCCATCACACCTTAGTGAATATTCTACATATGATAACAAAGAAGTGGGGAGTCACATGCCTCCCTACTAAGAAACCTATTACATTATGGAAAATTTTAAATAATTTCCTCTTTCACAACTAATTCAAGAAAAGAGACACTTGTTTGTTAAGTATGTACCAAGTTGAAGATATTAGTAGCTGTGTAAACCATTGACATTTTTTCTAGAATATCAGAATTTTTGAAAACTATGCCTATTAGTACAGGAATCCATGTTGTGTTTGCTACATCACATCCTGAGAGCTGAATAATGAGGGGGTGTGTTAGTAATTTTAAGTGGAGAAAGGGGTGGGGGAGGATTGAGTATGTAGAAGTCCAGGGCTATTGTTCAATCACTGGATTGATTGACATTGATACCACACCCCTCCCTTCTCAATGGCCCAGAAGCAGACTCCTTGCATTTAAGGATGGAACTACAGTTCTCCGGAAATGTAAACAGCCCTCTCTCACACACAACTTCTACCAATGTATCATTGATCGCTGTATGACTTTTTTCCTGATTTATTATGTTCTCAGTCAGACTCAAAACATATATATATATATCTATATATATATATATATTTACTTTTCATTGTGCAGTGGACCTTTAATTGGAGGAAATGTGTTTCATTTTCAGAGATACAATGTGTGAAAGAGCCTAGGGGCAAATGAACAACAATTCCAACATGAAAAAGTAGTGATCACGAAACAGTAGCGAGAAGACTTTAGGCCAGTGGTGTATAACATGTAGCGCAGGTGCTTTATGAGGCCCCCTGAGACTTCACAAGTGGCCCCTAGCCGAACATGTGCATAGCGCACAGCAAATCGAGCATGACCAGTGTAGAGAATAAGCCGTGCATGCACATAGCGCACCACATAGCATGTCGTGACCAGCACATAAGCAAGGGGCGGCGTGAGCTGCGCATGCGCATATCCCGCTGCGACCGGCGCATGCGTCCACGCAGCAAGAAGGGAGGAACAGACAGGGAGAAAACAGAAGAGAGGGTGGGAGAAAGACATGGAGTGGGAGAGAGACATGTGGTGAGGGGGGTGAGAGACAGGGGAGGAGGGGGAAACGGGGAGAGTGGGAGAAAGAGACACAAGAAAAGGGGGGGAAAGAAACACAGGGGAGGGAGAGGGGGTAAAGAGACACAAGAAAAGGGGGGGGAGAAACACAGGGGAGGGAGAAGGGGGAAAGAGACATAGGGGAGGGAGAGGGGAGGAAGAGATATAGGGGAGGGAAAGGAGAGGAAGAGACAGAGGGGAAGGAGCGGTAGGGAAGAGACACAGGGGAAGGAGGGGGGAGAAACACAGGGGAGGGTGGATGGGGGGAAGAGACTTAGGGGAGGGAGAGGGGGAAGAGAACAGGGGAAGGAGAGAAGAGACACAGGGAGGGAGAGGGGGAAGAGATACAGGGGGGCGAGACATAGGGAAGGGAGGGGGGAGAGACACAGGGGATGGAGAGTGGGAAGAGACACAGGGGAGGGAAGGGGAGGGGAAATGGAGGGAGAGGTGGGAAAAGACACACAGGAGGGGGAAGAGACACAGGGAAGGGGGGGTAGAGACACTCCAAATATTATCCCATCATTTTTGACGGGCAAGTTACTAGTACATATATATTTATATACATACAAACACATGTTCCAGTCACATTATTATGACCACCAGCTAATATCCCAATTACCGCTGTGACAGCAGCCAGACGGCATATGTTCAGAATTTTTGGTGGTTCCACAGGTACGCGATGGGGTTCAAATTGAAGGAATTTGGAGGCTAGGAAAGCAATTGAAGTCTTCATCGTGCTCCTCCAACCACTCCCGGACTATTCTGGCCATATGATATGATGCATTATCCTGCTGGAAGATCCCATCCGCTCCAGAGAAGACAGTCGACCTGTATGGGTGTACTTGATCTGCAAGGCTGGATAGATAACCTAATTGGTTTAGAGTGCCTTCGAGAGGTATGAGTGGACCCAGACAATGCCAAGAGGGCATAACGCTGAGATCATAACGCTGCCTCTACCAGCTTGTGTTCTTCCAAAATGGTTGCAGAGTATTTGTTCTCGGAGGTTTCACGCCGGACATGCACAGTGGGGCATGTAAGAAGAAGAGTATGCCTTGCCACATAGACGTTGTATTGTTAAAGTCGTATTATTATAACCAATAACAGCTGGGCATTGTCTTTTTGTTTATCACCCATACAATGAGGGCTTGTTGATATCCCAATAGAAAGAGAAACAGAGTTCCTATATAGTTAATTTATGCTGAAACTACCCACCTTACAAGTTCAATTATCTAACATTTCCACTCACAATTTCTCATAATATCGCATTGAAATTATATGTGAGTATATGAATAATATAATTTTTGTACACGCCAATAAGTGCAAACCATCACGTATACAGGGAGTGCAGAATTATTAGGCAAATGAGTATTTTGACCACATCATCCTCTTTATGCATGTTGTCTTACTCCAAGTTGTATAGGCTCGAAAGCCTACTACCAATTAAGCATATTAGGTGATGTGCATCTCTGTAATGAGAAGGGGTGTGGTCTAATGACATCAACACCCTATATCAGGTGTGCATAATTATTAGGCAACTTCCTTTCCTTTCGCAAAATGGGTCAAAAGAAGGACTTGACAGGCTCAGAAAAGTCAAAAATAGTGAGATATCTTGCAGAGGGATGCAGCACTCTTAAAATTGCAAAGCTTCTGAAGCGTGATCATCGAACAATCAAGCGTTTCATTCAAAATAGTCCAAAGGGTCGCAAGAAGCGTGTGGAAAAACCAAGGTGCAAAATAACTGCCCATGAACTGAGATGCCACTTGCCACCAGTTTCAGAACTGCAACATCACTGGAGTGCCCAAAAGCACAAGGTGTGCAATACTCAGAGACATGGCCAAGGTAAGAAAGGCTGAAAGACGACCACCACTGAACAAGACACACAAGCTGAAACGTCAAGACTGGGCCAAGAAATATCTCAAGACTGATTTTTCTAAGGTTTTATGGACTGATGAAATGAGAGTGAGTCTTGATGGGCCAGATGGATGGGCCCGTGGCTGGATTGGTAAAGGGCAGAGAGCTCCAGTCCGACTCAGACGCCAGCAAGGTGGAGGTGGAGTACTGGTTTGGGCTGGTATCATCAAAGATGATCTTGTGGGGCCTTTTCGGGTTGAGGATGGAGTCAAGCTCAACTCCCAGTCCTACTGCCAGTTCCTGGAAGACACCTTCTTCAAGCAGTGGTACAGGAAGAAGTCTGCATCCTTCAAGAAAAACATGATTTTCATGCAGGACAATGCTCCATCACACGCGTCCATGTACTCCACAGCGTGGCTGGCAAGAAAGGGTATAAAAGAAGAAAATCTAATGACATGGCCTCCTTGTTCACCTGATCTGAACCCCATTGAGAACCTGTGGTCCATCATCAAATGTGAGATTTACAAGGAGGGAAAACAGTACACCTCTCTGAACAGTGTCTGGGAGACTGTGGTTGCTGCTGCACGCAATGTTGATGGTGAACAGATCAAAACACTGACAGAATCCATGGATGGCAGGCTTTTGAGTGTCCTTGCAAAGAAAGGTGGCTATATTGGTCACTGATTTGTTTTTGTTTTGTTTTTGAATGTCAGAAATGTATATTTGTGAATGTTGAGATGTTATATTGGTTTCACTGGTAAAAATAAATAATTGAAATGGGTATATATTTGTTTTTTGTTAAGTTGCCTAATAATTATGCACAGTAATAGTCACCAGCACACACAGATATCCCCCTTAAATAGCTAAAACTAAAAACAAACTAAAAACTACTTCCCAAAATATTCAGCTTTGATATTAATTAGTTTTTTGGGTTCATTGAGAACATGGTTGTTGTTCAATAATAAAATTAATCCTCAAAAATACAACTTGCCTAATAATTCTGCACTCCCTGTATACATTTACTAACGGCCTCATAGAAACTGCTTAAAATACAATAAAAGTGTCCCGTGCAAGACCTATTTTGCCCATTGAGCAAGCATGTGTTTAGTTAGGTTATTTAAGGCAGTGCACATGCAATACGATGGTGCATTATAAATAAATAAGCACTTTATAAATAAATAACAGTATTCACATACCAACAGTTGTTGCTTCTGGATTACATCAACTGATGTTGCTCTGTACACATACAAATCTAGGTTGCTACAAATAAACTAACCACACAGCAAATAGAAGTAAAAAAATGATGCATAGAAAAACATAACTGTAATTTGGAATATATATGGATAGCTTTGGTTAAATTTAAGTGTTTATCTCATGAAGGCTCTTGGGCCAAGGCATTTTAAATGACCCACTAATAGACAACATTCATTCTTTTTTTCTTGAAGTGCCCAGCTTTAGATGCCCCTAATTTACAAGGCACAATTAATAATGAAAAAGGTAAAAAGAGAGTAAGTAAAAGTACTAGGAATTGTGGAGTAAATGGCAATGGTGCAAAATAGCATAATAGTATGAGAGTAGTTTTATACTGCAAATATTTGTCTAGTAATAAAACAATAAAATAATCCATTATAAATAGAACCTGAACAGTAAATAAAATAGAGGCCTAATAAATAGTCTCATTCTTAATATTCCAGTTCATTTCAGAATGAGTGGAATTCCTTAGTGGCCAATTACCTGCTTGTGTGTGGCTCGCCATTTGTATATGTGTCTCTCGACACATTTATATTCTTTCTAAGTTTACTTACTGGCACGATGGACAGGGTGTACTAACGGTCTGTGTGCCTTTGGTTTTTTGTGGCCATGTTTTTGATGGTTTAGAACAGTGGTTCTCAACTTGTGTGAAGCAAGGGACCAGTTGGCTACCATCTGAATCTTCTCAAGACTAAGACCCTAACCATCATGAACACACCAATTCTTCAATATCTATCCACTACTGTGTCAGTGACGTGTTTAAGGTATCAATCTCTCCTCAAAATCAGTCTTTATCACTCCGTTCACTCATCCTACCCCTCATTTCTCTTTCCCTCTGAGAGCCAGCAGATCCATGGTCTTGGGTACAAGCATAAGTACTGGAACACCTATTGAGAAACACTAGTTTAATATCTAGTGATCACTCACTGTATTTATCAAAAAGTAAAATGACAGTAAGCATAACCAATCAAATTCTCATCTCAGACTAGAGAAGATCCTATATTGCCAAAGATATCTGACAATGGCAATGTTAATCATGTATTCTCCTTAAAACATCTGTAAACATACAGCAACTACCCTCAACAAGAACATTATTAGAAACAGAAGACGTGACATTTAAATGAAATTGTGGCTTCTATTTTAAATTATGTTCTCTCCATTGAGAGGGCTTATAAATAAAATTGATTTTTACTGTAATTTAAATCACAATACATTGTAAACCTTGCCATCTACTATCGCTTAATATTGTGGGTATAGGCTTCACTATACCATTATATCTCACTGCAGATGAGGTTCGATGCCAATAACGGCCCTTATTACAATCAGAAACTTTATTAACTTTTTCTCGGCCAGTGAGAAAAACACACATTGTTTTTCAAGGCCCTCTTGCAGCAAAATGGCAAATATAACTTATTTTCCGAATCCCTGTAATGTAACCAGTTTGGTTAACATATAAAGT
>CM050165.1:41503694-41543694 GCA_027410445.1 Discoglossus pictus
TACGACAACTATACAGTATCTCAAAAAAGTGAGTACACCCCTCACATTTTTGTAAATATTTTATTATACTTTTTCATGTCACAACACTGAAGAAATGGCACTCTGCTACAATGTAAAGTAGTAAGTGTACAGCCCATATAACAGTGTCAATTTGCTGTCCCCTCAAAATAACTCAACACACATCTATTAATGTCTAAACCGTTGGCAACAAAAGTACATGTTAGCATTCATGGTTCCCTCATTGAACTGTAGCTCCCCAGTGCCGGCAGCAAGAAAAACAAATGTCAAAAAAGTTATAAATTGATTTGCAGGTCAGTGAGGGAAATAAGTAGTTGATCCCCTATCAATCAGCAAGATTTCTGGCTCCCAGGTGTCTTTTATACAGATAATGAGCTGAGATTAGGAGCACTCTCTTAAAGGGAGTGCTCCTAATCTGAGTTCATTACCTATATAAAAGACACCTGTCCACAAAAGCAATCAATCAGATCCCAAACTCTCCACCATGGCCAAGACCAGAGAGCTGTCCAAGGACGTCAGGGACAAGATTGTAGACCTACACAAGGCTGGAATGGGTTACAAGACTATCGCCAAGCAGCTTGGTGAGAAGTAGATATGTCGCAGACAGTTCGCCCGCGGACTATTCGCGGCGATTTTGGCATGTTCGCGTTCGCAGCGGATGGTGAACACATGCGCTTTTCGATTCGCCCCCTATACTTTATCATTGAGGAAACTTTGACCCTGCACCTCACAGTCAGCAGACACATTCCAGTCAATCAGCAGCATACACTCCCTTCCAGGGCCTTCCATCTGATGGCCAGCATACTTTTTAGAATCATTCCGAAGCTGCATTCGTTGTGAGAGGACAGATAGTGTAGCTGCTGGAGATTTAATAGGGAAATAGATAGCCAGGCTGTGTATTTACCTTCCACTACAGACCTGCAGGACTCATCTGATATCTGCTGCAAGGACAGCAACCCAAAAAGACCTTTTTAGGGCTAGAACATCATTTATTTTATTTTATAATTTTTTTCTGTGTAATCTAATTGCATATGCCTGCCTGCCAGCGTGTGTGTGTGACAGGCTAACACCTAACAGCTTATATTGTGCTTAGTGAAATAAAACAACACTTTTCTGACTGTAA
The DNA here is from genome assembly GCA_027410445.1 of Discoglossus pictus. Classification (NCBI taxonomy): domain Eukaryota; kingdom Metazoa; phylum Chordata; class Amphibia; order Anura; family Alytidae; genus Discoglossus; species Discoglossus pictus. The sequence goes on from CM050165.1 coordinate 41,504,836, forward strand.
TAGATTAAATAGCAATTGTCTGCCTACAGGCGTGTGTGTGAAGCCTATTGCATCTACTCTGCCAACTTTTGCCAGTGCACAGTGATACATCATATCTGGTGCAACCGTAGTGTACAGTGACATAAAATAACACTTTTTTGACTGTAATCGATTGAATATCAGTTGCCTGCCTACAGGCGTGTGAGGCCTACAGCGCCTACTCTGCCAACTTTTGCCAGTGCACAGTGACACTCATATCTGGTGGCACCTTAGATTGCACGCGCAGTGCCCCAAATTTGAAGTGGGAGGACCGACCAAGCATCTTTTTCCATCTCCCGCTTCCAAAAATCAATGCCATATACAAGTCTCCTAATAGTGGACGTAACAGGGATTAAACTCATAGGAATAAATAGTACAACTTAATACACCACTCCTATCTGGTGGCACATTACATTGCACGTGCAGTGCCCCAAATTCGAAGTAGGAGGTCCGACCAAGAATCTTTTTCCATCTCCCTGTTCCAAAAATCAATGCCATATACACGTCCCCTAGTAGTGGACGTAACAGGGATTAAACCGATAGGAATAGTACTACTTAACAGTACACACCTTATAATAACGCAGACAGAGGCAACACAGAGAGAGGAGTCTGAAGAAGAGGAGTCAGGGGAGGAAGGTGGCTTTGAGGAGGTGGAAGACCAAACTCAGCAGGCGTCCCAGGGGGCTTGTTGTCACCTTTTCGGGGACCCTTGGTGGCTGGGTGGAGGAAGAGACCTTCAATGACATCAGTGAGGACAAGGAATAGGACATGGCTAGCTTGGTATCCAACCTTGTGCAAATGGGGAGTTTGTGGTTGTGCAAAGGGACTGTTTGCGGTTGTTTGCGGTGCATTAAACGGGGAGATTGGTCTGTTACTGTGAAGCGAGTGTAACCCTTACACTACCTGATTGATACAACATCATTCCTGATGTTTTAAAGCATGTTATTCCAAACAATTTAGGAATGTTAGGTGATTTATCCCCTTTATGGCTTAAAACCAGACTCTGCATCAACTATGTAATTTTCCGTGGGAGTTTTGCCATGGATCCCCCTCCGGCATGCCACAGTCCAAGTGTTAGTCCCCTTGAAACAACTTTCCCATCACTATTGTGGCCAGAAAGAGTCCCTGTGGGTTTTGAAATTCCCCTGCCCATTGAAGTCTATGGCGGTTCGCCGGGTTCGCTCGTTCGAGAACATTTGATTGAAGTTCGCGTCCGCTGTTCGCGAACCGAAAATTTGATGTTCGCGACATCACTAGTAAGAAGGTAACAACAGTTGGTGCGATTATTCGAAAATGGAAGAAACACAAAATAACTGCCAGTCTCCCTCGGTCTGATGCTCCATGCAAGATATCAACTCGTGGAGTTTCAATGATCATGAGAACGGTGAGGAATCAGCCTAGAAAACATAGAAGTATCTTGTCAATGATCTCAAGGCAGCTGGGACCATAGTCACCAAGAAAACAATTGGTAACAAACTACGCCGTGAAGGATTGAAATCCTGCAGTGCCCACAAGGCCCCCCTGCTCAAGAAAGCACATGTACATGTCCGTCTGAAGTTTGCCAATGAACATCTGAATGATTCAGAGGAGAAATGGGTGAAAGTGTTGTGGTCAGATGAGACCAAAATCAAGCTCTTTGGTATCAACTCAACTCGCTGTGTTTGGAGGAGGAGGAATGCTGCCTATAACCCCAAGAACACCATCCCCACCGTCAAACATGGAGGTGGAAACATTATGCTTTGGCGGTATTTTTCTGCTAATGGGACAGTACAACTGCACCCCATCAAAGGTACGATGGATGGGGCCAGGGCATTGAAAATGGGTTGTGGATGGGTATTCCAGCATGACAATGACCCCAAACACACAGCCAAGGTAACAAGGGAGTGACTCAAGAAGAAGCGCATTAAGGTCCTTGAGTGGTCTAGCCAGTCTCCAGACCTTAATCCCATAGAAAATCTGTGGAGGGAGCTGAAGGTTTCGAGTTGCCAAACATCAGCCTCGAAACCTTAATGACTTGGAGAGGATCTACAAAGAAGAGTGGGACAAAATCCCTCCTGAGATGTGTGCAAACCTGGTGGCCAACTACAAGAAACGTCTGGCTTGCATACATACTTCACAAATGTGAAGTTTTCCCCAAAACTGTAGTGGTTATTTAAAGAGCCAGTGTGTTAAATCCATTTTTAACTAATATCAAATTTATACAGCAAGCAGCAGCCAAGATAGGCTTTAGCAAGAAAATATAATTTAAAATTAATAATGCATGCCAAAGTATCAAGAGCATGCTCTGTAGGAAAATTGGGATAACGTCTGCAATCCCATTTACCCTCCTTTACAAAGTGAGCATGCTTCAGGTACTCTGGTACGTATTATTAATGAAACTTGTGGTAACCTTGAGGGTCATCTTAACAATAGTGTGTAGACAAGTAGGCAGGCGAGGAAGGAGTGCAGACGCAGTCATGATTGAGGGGAGCTATGTTTTCTAAATGATATTTTCTTTATAAAGCCTTTCTTTGCTACTATTTGTGCATAATTTTTAACTAAAAAACTTGAAACTGCTAACATGGCATATTGGGTAGAGTCTTGTGGAATATATGTGTTTATTAATAGTCTTCCCAAAAAATGTAAGACTGGAAGTTTTGTGGAAAAACTATTGACCAATGTTTCCATAGCAATATAATAGGGTTGCATTTATAATGTAGGTGTATCCTGATTATTAAATTAACTTATATCTCTTTCACCAAACGTTTTTACTTACAGGCTAGTCAGTATGCCATTGAATGAGAATTGAGCATGTTACTACAAATAAATGCAATGTCACATAGTAATTGAGGTTGAACAAATACTTTTAGTCCATCAAGTTCAACTTCTTCGATTTCCTGATCCTTGTAATATATGAATTAATTGTTGATGGTTAATTGACCCGAAGGAAGGCAAAAAAAAAAAAAAATATTGAAACATTGCCAAGTGTCTCAAAAGGGGGGAGGGGGGTTCCTTCCTGATCACAACTACTGGCAATAGGTTTGCTCCCTGGATCAATACCCCTCCTTCTCTAGTTATCTAACATAACCTTGTATGTCCTTATTCAAAATGATATCCAACCACTTTTTAAATGTATCTATTGAATATTTGGTGGAGAGTTCTGCAGTCTGATTGCCCTTACTGTGAAGAACCCTTTTCTTTCTCTAAGGTGGAATAATTAGTCTTCTAACCTCAAGGGATGACCTCTTGATAGTTGAAAACCTCTTGGTGAAAAAAAAAATCCCCCTGACAAAGCCTTATATTAATACTGGATGTATTAAGCGCCTTTATTTTCCAGGGAAAATGCATGCACAGTAATTTGGTTAGTCTTTCTTTATAGCTTGGTCCCTCCATTCCCATTATTAATTTCATTGCTTTTTTTCTATACCCTTTCCAGCACTCAAATTTTATTTGTTTAAAGTGGGGCCAACAATTGTACTCCATTTTCCAAATGAGGATGTACTAAGGATTTATATTGTGGCAGAATTATATTTGCTTCCCTTGCTACTGTACTTCTCTTAATGCATGCTAATATTTTACTTGCCTTTCTATATGCTCCTTGGCATTGAGCACTGTTACTGGAAGGTTGTCCACAAACACTCCTAAATCCCTTTCTATCTTTGAAACCGCTAGATTTGTTCCATTTAGATAAACCATATGCTTATTGTTTTCATTCCAAGTACTTAACTTTACATTTATTTGTTACATCTGCCAATTAGATGCCCATTCCTCTAATCTATCCTCTAAGTCCCTTTGCACTGAAAGTACATCATTTTCTGATTTAATTACCTTGCACCACTTAGTGTAATCAGCTAATATGGAGACAATACTTTCCAGTCCTACTTCTAAATTTTAATAAATAAGTGAAAAAGGAAAAGACCTAGCACTGAACACTGAGGAACCCCACTTACCACATTAGTCCAGTCTGAGTATGTACACTTTAAAACAAACTTTTGCTTCCTGTCTTTTAACCAGTTTTCAATCCATAACCATATACTTACTGCAATTCCTGTATCACTTACTTTAACACTTGCCTCCCATGTGGCACTGTATCAGAAGACTTTACAAAACCTAAATAGATTACTGTAACGGATCTCCTGGCACCCCGACCGGGTACCTCCGTTGATAGACGCGTCCTAGTTTGCGCCGAGGCCTACAAACACCGCACCGGACACCTCAACCACCACAGACTCCACAACCGCCGTAGTTTAGCTGGAGCCGCGCCGTCTTCCTTCCACCCTGTATGAATCTCCAGCATCCAGGACCGTGTGGGGAAGACCTCTCCTCCAAGGAGGACACATCAGGAACAAGCGTTCAGTAGTTACAGCTCAAGGGAGTATGCAAAAGCATAGCAATCCCCAGTATGATAGAGCCATCCCCTCCAATAACGAGATGAGACTACGTTTTGAAGGGTCAAGTAGAACTATAACTTTAATGACAGGGGATCTCCTTTTATGCAATGGTGCCCTCTGAAGGGCAACACCCACATAATTATCACAGCCAATTATATACATGGTTCAACCCCCACGTCTCCTCCCCTCAGATAACAGGTAACACAATTAAAACAGACACAATTTTAACCACATTCTGGATGTACCCCAAAAACAGGGGGTACACCTTTAAGTCCAGCACCGTTCAATAGCTCTCACCCAGGGGAACAACATATAAAAAAAATGGCATGAATCAGACCAGGGGTTCAAAAGTTAGTAAAAGTATCTTATACCCATAACACACAGACATTTCACATATCCCCCATACAATACAGATAGAGGGACAATAGGTGGGTCACACCTCCCTGAGGCAACTTGATATAATCAGACAATGATTAAATCAGCCTTCTTTGTTCTTATCTGAGAATGAAAACAGTTTATACAATCGACTTTCTTATCTGTAACAGGATTATCTATTAGCCTAGTAGCTGTGATATTCTGAGCCAATATATTCCGTAGAACATAAAACAACATATCTACAGTATATTACTAGGATCATATTTTAACCAAGAATTAAATAACAATTAAACAGGGTAAAATAGTGATGGGTTCCGTTACAGCTGGGATCTGAGCGCACAAAACTACCGAATAGCGCTCAGATCATCTTCACACAGTTAAATTGCCATGTAGCTAAAGTCTTTCCCATAGTCTTTCATTATATGAATGGGCTCATTGGCATAGCTATCTGTGGTATCATGGTTCACACAGGGCAAGTACGGAATGACCCCCCTGTATGTAAAGGGCCAGAATGAGTGACATACACTCTGGTATGGCCGAATACTGTGTTTGAAGGGCAATATTTACCAGGGCCATAGTCGCAGGGCAGGAGGCTGGCAAACAGTCCTCTCCAAGACAAAGTGGCGAAGGGCACTTCGTCACAATTACTGAGTTGCATTAGTCCAAGATTCTACTTACCTCCACATAGAAAATACTTTTTTTTTTTTGCCAAGACCTAATTGTCATAAATCCCTGTTGACTCCTGCTTATTATCTTGTTCATGTGGATATATTTCTTTATACTATCCCTTAGCAACCCTCCAAGAGCTTCCCTACCCCAGAGGTGAGGTATATATAGTGCCTTGCAAAAGTATTCACCCCCCTTGGCATTTTCCGTGTTTTGTTGCCTCACAACCTGGAATTAACATGGATTGTTTGAGGATTTGCATCATTTAATTCTGGGCTTTGACTAGGCCATTCCAACACATTTAAATGTTTACCCTTAAACCACTCAAGTGTTGCTTTAGCAGTGTGTTTGGGGTCATTGTCCTGCTGGAAGGTGAACCTCCGTCCTAGCCTCAAATCACACACAGAGTGGAACAGGTTTTGCTCAAGAATATCCCTGTATTTAGCACCATCCATCTTTCCCTCAACTCTGACCAGTTTCCCAGTCCCGGCTGCTGAAAACATCCCCACAGCATAATGGTGCCACCACCATGTTTCACTGTGGGGATGGTGTTCTTTGGATGATGTGATGTGTTGGGTTTGCGCCAGACATAGGTTTTTCTTTGATGGCCGACAAGTTCGATTTTAGTCTCATCAGACCAGAACACCTTCCTCCATACATTTTGGGAGTCTCCCACATGCCTTTTTCTCAAAACGTGCCATTTAGTTTTTTGCTGAAAGGAATGGCTTTCTTCTGGCCACTCTGCCATAAAGTCCAACTCTATGGAGCGTACGTCTTTTTGACGTCCTATGTACTGATACTCCGGTCTCTGCAATGGAACTCTGCAGCTCCTCCAGGGTTACCTTAGGTCTCTGTGCTGCCTCTCTGATTAATGCCCTCCTTGCCCTGTCCATGAGTTTTGGTGGGCAGCCATCCCTTGGCAGGTTTGCTGTTGTGCCACGGTCTTTCCAATTGGTAATAATAGATTTGATGGTGCTCCTGGGGATCATCAAAGATTTGGATATTTTTTTTATAACCTAACCCTTACTTGCACTTCTCCACAACATTGTCCCTTACTTGTTTTTTAGAGTTCCTTGGTCTTCATGGCAGTGTTTGGTTAGTAATGCCTCTTGCTTAGCTGTTGCAGCCTCTGGGGCCTTTCAAAAAAAGGTGTGTATATGTAATGACAGACCATGTGACACTTAGATTGCACACAGGTGGACATCACATCACTAATTATGTGACTTCTGAAGGTAATTGGTTGCACCAGAGCTTAAGGCTGTAATGTAACAAAATAGGTAAAAAGTCAAGGGAGGTGACTACTTTTGCAAGGCACTGTAGGTCTATAGTCCCTGGATTTTCTCGGTTTAAATTTTCTGGGTGAACAATAAAGTGTCGTTGTGTTTGAAAGCACATAAGCAAAGGGAGTTATTGAAAATGGTTTTCCTAGAACCAGCGGATAGAGGGAAGGGTTTTATTATTTGTAATAAACTATTAACCCTTGGTATCCTGAATCGCTGGATCGGAAAGAAACGGATTGAGTTCCAGGTTACATCTATGGGCATGATTGGCCCCCTTGGCCTTTTCAAGCTCACTGAAGAGTAGACTGGACTGGTTAGCCTGATCCTGTGTTCCTGATTTCCTGATGTTTGTCCTGATTTGCATGCTGGGTACCGAAAAACCAAAATCCTTACAATCCAGGGGTGTATTCCTGTAGTAGAAGGCAGGAGGCTTTGGGGTTAATGTGGCCCCCTCTAATCTAACCCTGGGATGTGAAAGTGGTACCCCCCATTCCAGGTAGCAAGCCACTTCATCAAATGCAAAGTTGCATTTTTATTCCATGTGACTCCATTTGTAGCTCTGATCAAGCAGTACTTGTCTCCTTTTTTCTGCTGTTTCATGCTAAAAAGCTAAAAAGCTCTATGTAAATTAAGTGCATTTTGTTTCTCCAGACTCTGTAAACGAGCCCAGGAGCCACTCCGAAATAAAAGCCTCCTAGTGTGACAAAGCAGCAAATAAGCAAACTGTCTTGATCTGTTGTGTCAATTAAAAGAATAGTGGATTAAAATGTAATAAAAATGTAATATCAACTATATATCCTCATTGTTCCACTCACCTTGCACATGCCTCTTCTTCTTTACTACATATGTGAAACCTGGAACATTACTGTGGCACATTAAGGTAAATTATTCCTTCAGGGCAAGACCTACCCATTTGGAATTGAGCTTAAGGGGCTAGTGTAAGCACTAGATAAAAGACTGTTGTTACCTAGTTTACCACTTGTTAGTTTAAGAAATGTGTGTTTGTAATTTCATCTGTAAATAAGTTGCTGAATCTGTCTCCACCTCCTCCTGTCACACAACGAAAGTTACGGCGGTCATTGTTGGCCTCGAGATGAGGCCTTTGGTGCTCATCGCAAGGCCCGCAAGACTTTGAAAAATGCTCATCGTGAGGCCCATAAGACTTTGAAAAAGGATTGCAATGAGCGCCAAAGACCCTTAGAGCACAGCGGAGGGAGATGGAGTTGAAAGACACAGGGGAGGGCTACAGGGGAGAGGGTGGAAAGAGATACAAGGGTGAGAGAGGGGGGAAACAGACACAGGGGAGGAAAATAAGGGGAACAATCCCATAGGGCAGGGAGAGGGGCAATGAGACAGCAGGAGGGAGAGAGGGGGACACAGGGGTCAGAGAGTGGGGAGTGGCTCACAACGAGGGCCGAAGGTTGCGGGTTGGACGTCGCCTGCAATGAGCAGAAAAGCCACAGGCTAACAAAGGTAATCATGACAAAAGAAATCAAGTAGTACAATTCAAATTAAACCCTGCCACAGTAGGGGCCTCATTCAAATGTGATTTGGCCAATTGAATAGGGCTCCATATAAGCACATAGCAAGTTTTTTGTACAGATGTTTTTAGTTAGTGAACTTCTATCCAAAAGCAAGGTCTTTACTAACTAAAAACTTCTGTAAAAAAAATATGCTCTGTGTTTATATAGAGCCCTATTCAATTGGCCAAATCGCATTTGAATGAGGCCCTAGGTCAAGTTTACATGGCTAATATGACCAATTTAAAATGCAATTCTAATAAATACTTGAATCATTCTTTCAAGTGAGCACCTTATAAGGTACATTGACACTGGACATTCTAATTAAAAATATACAGAGATAAACACACACACAAAGGAGGAAGATAGGAAAACTTGTTTGAGAGCCAGAAAATATTAAATAGAGCCACAGTTGCACTAGGCAAAGTAAGATTCACAACTGGAGGTCAGCCAAGGAGACCAAATGCTGAGGCAGAAACTGCCATGCTACAAGACATGATATAGGTAATGACATTGTTTTGCAGATGTTTCTGGAAAGCTAAAGTAGGTTTTCAGTTATGGGCTGTAAGACTTTTAGCAGCTAACAATATTTATTGAAAAATTATCCTCATGAGATAAATCTGTCCATTCTTGGATCAGTAGGTAATGACATATTTCAGCCTCTAAATGTTTACTAAACAATGTAGAAGCAAGTTGGACAGTCTTGACCCAAGTTATTTGGCTGTTCCACTATTTGTAAAAATGAACCAGGTGCATTGCATGCATAAAGACACTTAAAATTTGCCAGTATTTTCCAATTGTGTAACGTGTGAAAGCAATAAACTTTATGTAGAAATTTACTGAGGTTTGTAAAAGGTTATAATTTAAAGATTCAGACTGAACAAACATAGGCCCCTATTAAATTCCAAGCCCGCAGTTGCCTTCCTACAGGGCTTGAAATTTGCAGCAGTTACAGAGCGATTAAATTGAACAAGCCCGCAGCTACCTGGCCAAAAACCCAAACCATAAACCATGCACAGTAAGTAGCAATTCAGGGCATGATAATGATCAATTAAGCAAGCCCGTAACTACTGATTTAGAAACAACCAATAGTAAATGAGACTGTCATCATGACATCAGTAAAACATGGCATTTAAACATCAATCAATTAGTGTTTTGACGTCCGATATGCGATCGGACTCGCAATCTAACTATTTAAAAATCAATAAAAATTAAAGACGATACTGTCCTAGTTCATGTGAGTGGCCTGATATGTATTAACTCATTGATTCCCGAGATTGATATGACATGGAAAATAAACGCCAAAAATATAGCTTTGCTTGCATATTTGCGACCTTGAGAATGTTGTGCAATTAATTCTAATGTCTTTCATCAATTTTCACGTATTTTAAAGTGCAGTATTGAGTTTTTATTTGCTTTTATAGTGTTACGAACAGGTGTTTAACCCACTTGTGAGTCTTCTCTAGAACTCATCGTATTTTTGGCTACATTTGCAATTTACAGGTGTGAAAGCAATTGCGGGCTTGTGGAATTGTTGCAATCTAATAGCGATTTCCGATTGTGGGCTTGACAGATCAAAGGCTTAGCTGGGTCGGAGTTACGACTTTGACAACCGCAAATGCTTTTCAGCCTTTAACCCACAGATCTATTGCGGGTAGCTAAAAGAGGCCAATTTAATAGCAGTAACTTTTGTGGGCTACATTACAGGCTCTAGTAACTACAATTTGGACAATTTAATAGGGGACATAGTTTCGATTCAGTTTATTTTTTCTCTCTTTGCCATCCAACTCAGAGGAGCTACATATCATATTGTGATATCACAATGAAAGTTTCATGATTTAATAAATGTCTGCACTCTATAGGCAAAAAAGCATCCTTTATGTAAGCAGCACATTTCATAAAACATTTTATTTTTATTAATATCGAAAAATCCTCTAATGAATATGTTGACACCTCCAGTGGGTGTCTACACAGGCATCTGATCTCCCCAATCAGCATGCAGCATCAGAGGAGCAATATAAACCCAATATTTACCTGCTTTTGCCTGCTCAGCCAATCTCCTTGCAGCTTCTTCTCTGTATGTCAGCAATACATAGCACATATCAGTGATACAATACATATCCCAGGCTGCTTTGCACCACAAACAGGAACCCAGAGTTAATTAAAAAGCGTCAACTAACCTTATTGTCCAAAACAAATCGTTTTAAATTTGAATCCAATTTAGCCTGGGTTTCGAGGGTGTTAACCCTGATTTCCAGCTGTCAGAAATTACAAGAGTTGTAGAGGAATTACAAGAGTTGATTTTGCTGATTTAATATAAGTGTTTAAATGTTTATTTAGGAAGTTTTTTTGCATACACAGATGCATTCATAATCCAGCAAGCTTACATATCCCTTTAAACAGTTTTTATCTTAAATATAAAAAAATACAAATCAAAGAGGAAGCACATTGATTGGAGTAGATTTATTACAAATCTATACTTGAATATTGTTGTTTTACAGTTGTGTCTGACTATCCACTACCCTTTGGTTCTGTCCTATGGTATGACTGCCCTACTCAGCTCCCGCAAGTTCATGTTCATTGCTTCAATAACCCCTTCTTCATGTGCCTTCAATCTTTCCAAGCATTAGAGTCTTCTCTAGGGAATCCTGTCTTCTCATGTGATATGTCTTATTAGTCCACATTCAGATTCCTAAGGAGCAGATGAAATGGTAAGAGCTAAGAACTTGCCACATGTTGTTGTGATCCACACAAAGGCTATAGAATAGTCTATGAAGCAGACATTGGCAATTTGATCTCCGGCACATCTGGTAGTTCTCGGTCAATATATTGTTGATGCCGTGCTTTCAGGATCTTAAGCTTTACGTTGCTGGCATCTGAAATGAGGGCAGCTGCTGAATAAATGGAGCACTCTTTGGCACTGGTGTTACGATCTCTTCTTCAATCTGGCTTGCCCGGAACCTATTTCTGACCCACCCAGCGATATGTGAAGTTTCTTGTAATTATTCCTGCTTAGCAGAGAGGCACTAGACCAGTATCGGTCCCTTAGAATAATCACAGGACTACAAGAATTATCAGGAAGAGCAGCAGAGTTATTCTTCCTTTAGGCAGATGTAGAATTATTAACTATATTGATCAGAGCTAACCATTTCCCCTCAATAATGAGCACACAATTAATTATGCATGACCACAAATGAATAACCTTTATTTTTTCCCCATCCAACATTTTTATACCATTCAGTCACCCCTCCATCATAAAGTCACACCCCATAGCGACAGTTCCTTTCAGCAAATCGTTATGCTTTCTTTGGCTCATCTGTCAATCATTTGATGTCTCTTTCTAGTGACCACCCTCCCAGATGCTTTTGGAGCCCTTGGCAGTAATCAAAAGGTACTCCCTTTGATCAACTATACATAGCGGGATGTTTCTGCTCTAAGAACTCAGTGGGGATCCCATTGCCTGAGAAGATGTAATTAACATGGTAGTGTCACTATTTGGTTTTCTCTTTTCACGACAGGCAGTGAAACCCCTACCATCTTGAACAGGAGACGGCTGGCTGTTAGTCAGGAGTGGGGGTTTCTTTCTGTTTGATGCAACAGTAATCTAACATGGATTCACTGAACACAATGGGTCCACGAACTGGATGGCAGATAAAATATCATGGCCACAGTATGGCTGTCCCACAGATCCCTAGAGGATTCCCTGAGTGTCACAATTGGAATATAGACTGACCTTTTCCAGTCCATTGGCCACTGTTGAGATTTCCAAAAATGCTCTTTTTTAGACAGGCACACACCAATTTCAGACCAAGGGGGCATGTGCAGGCAAGGAAGGGGGGGGGGCAGGAGGGGCCCAAATGGGAAACAGGCGGGGTCCAGGGGAGCAGTGGTGGGATGGCCTGAGGGATAATATTTATTTTGGGTCTCTTCTGATGATTTTCCCCTTTTCCCTATTTTAATTCTGAAATTTGTAATAAGAAGTTCATTATCTGAGCCACAGTCAGCTCCAGGTCTTGTTTTTCCTGGCTGTATATAGCTCATTCATATAGTCAAAGTGATTTCTATATTGTCCATCTGGTGATCTACCTTTTTGGAGCCCCTAGGCAGTGAAGAGGAGGAGCCCCTGGGGATATTAAATATTATCCCTCAGGCCATCCCACCACTGCCCCCCTGGACCCCCCCTGTTTCCCATTTGGGCCCCTCCTGCCCCCCCCCCCCCCCCCTCCTTGGCTGCACATGCCCCCTTGGTCTGAAATTGGTGTGTGCCTGTCTAAAAAAGAGCATTTTTGGAAATCTCAACAGTGGCCAATGGACTGGAAAAGAGAATCCTGAGTGTCCAATGTATACATTCACCCATTTTTCCATTTTCTGTGCATGTACAGTATATTGATCTCTGCTGTGTGAGCAAATCACACATTTTTACAACAGAGCTGCTCATAAACATGCCAAGCTATTACTTTTTTATTAAATGCATTTGATGGTGGGACATATTATTTATATTTTTTATGGGAGGGCAGCAGGTATATGTTACACAAACACATATCATGATTACTTGTATCACAAATAAAAACTGAGTAATTGGGAGACTGCTCAATGAAAACAGATATAGTTTAAAAAAATTGAGTCTAAGATCAGGAAAAACGTCACACAGCTATTTAAACATGAATTTTGTTGCCTTTGCTGGGCTGTACTCTGGCGAAATCCATGATAAATATGTATATAGATAGATAAATAGATAGACATAGATATGAATATATGTCTATATATGAATAAATATATATAATTATAAATATATATATATTGTAACAGAGTGCCACCTAGAGGCCAATCTGGAGGTAAAATGGTGTTTATTCCAGCAGGGAGTGAGTTAACTCCTGCTACAAAAGGCTCCCTTGGAGAAATGGGTGTGGTCCCTGCCAGAAGCCTGTCTGTGAGACTGTGTGGAGCTGCAGGCTTGGAGCTGCCTGGCAGACACAGGCCCAAGTGAGGAAAGGCCTGAGCTGGAGCTGGAGTTGGTGAGCAGAGGCCGAAGCTCCAAGCATGAGAGTCTCAAAAGCGACCAGTCTAGAAAGAGACCCCAAAAAGGTAACTACCCAGTAGGGGAATGGCTGCAGAGGAAGAGAGAGACTGCTCCAACTAGAGGGGCAAGAGAGAGAGAGGGACCTGAGATTGCAAGCAAGGGAAACCCCTGAAGAGGATGTAAGTATTTTATGACACAGAGAGGCCTATGATTACAGGCAAGTGAAAGTCCCTGAAGAAGGTAATACTGAAAGAGTGAAACCAGTATCAAGTATTGGGACTGTGTATAGTGAGAGCTGCAAGGAAGCTACATTTCTTTTCTGTTTATGTTATTTTCATGTGCTGGCTGTGTCAAAATAAAAACCTGGAGCGGAATGAAAAGCCTCATGTGCCTTCCTCCATTAAGATTAATAGTTGGTTAGAACAGGGCACTGATCCTGCAAGTGGTAGTGACTCTGTTACAATATATATATATGAATATAAATATTTCTAAATATAAATAAATAAATAAATATATATATATATATATATATATATATATATATATATATATATATATGCATTTAAATGTAGGGAACCCAGTGGTGACTTGTAAAATGTTAAACTGGGAGGACAGTAGACATTTTATATATATATATATATATATATATATATATATATATATATATATACACACTGGGTTCCCTACATATAAATGTACAGTAGTCATATTCAGTCAGGATCACTTTTTCTCATACAATCTAAACATATAAGAGCAAGGGGTCTTAACATTATATCAGCATTCACTAAGGGCCCACTATAATTATAATACAGATATATAAATAGTCATTGAAATAAGTATACCCATATTCAGCCATGATCCTTTGTACATATTTACATATTTAGGCTCTCGCTAATACTACGGGCCTCATTCAATTGCTACTTTTTGGGGAAACGGTCTCGCAGATAGAGGTCGCAGGTTACTTTGCTATTCAACTGGCAAAGACTTGAGGCCTGCAATCGAGTTACTTGCTCCAACCCGTGATCCCTACCGACCCATTGCTACTTGTCAAATCGCAAGTTTCTTCTCTTTGATCTTTCAAGGCCGCAAGGCTAAACTCGCAAATCGCGATTCAATTGCTCCGATTCCCCCTCGCTAACCGCTCCGTCAAGCCTGCAAATTGTTAAAATTGAACCACAGGTTACTTGGACCAAGGAGGTCTCGCAAAGAGCTTACTTCCAAATCAAAACACTTTAAAAGCAAATAAAAAAGCAATACTGTACTTTTATGAAGAGTGAAAGTGATGTTAGGTTTTAGAATTAATAGCACAACATTCTCCAATACTTAATTTCATGTTAAATTTTCATCCGATTATCGATCACTGTAATCAAATTGAAGTCCTACGGGCTTAAACCTCCAAGCCCGTAGGACTTTGAAAATTCAACCTCAATATTTTCAAAGTCCTACAGGCTTGGAGGTCAAAGCCCTTAAAACTTGGAAAAATGGAGGTTGGATTTCAAAGTCCTAAGGCCTTCACTTACGAGTTACGGGCTTTGAGGTTGGTTAATGACGATTTCTGTTTCCATTGGCTGTTACTGCATCGGGAGTTACAAGCTTGCTTTTAAAGCCCGCAAATGCTACTTCTGACGGGAATGGTTTCCGATTTGCACTATCTGCCCCTATTTTGCGACCAGGGCCAATTGAATAGCCGAGAACAAGTAGGACTACTTGGACACGCAACTCAATCGCCGAAAATCCGCTGTCTGCGATCGAGTTACGCCCCCAAATTGAATGAGGCTCTATACATGTTCATATATACATCCAGGATCTCCTATAATCATATTAATGTATAAATATTCAGAGAGGGTAACCTGGAATCCTCATAGTAATCCAGTAAGTAAATATTTAGTCAGTGTCTTATACAAACAAACAGATATTCAGCCAAGGTCTCCTATAGACATGTATGGGACATAAGCCAGGGACCATTATAATATAAATATTCAACCTCAAAGGTAGGTTCGCCTATAATCATATGAATGTATACATATTCAGACATGTTCACCTATATTTATAAACACATAAATATTTACTTGGGATGGAGTAAATAGAACAAGAGATCGTTAGCGTTACATCACTGAAAACGTGGAGGGTAGATTTTGAAGTCCTACGTGCTTCAATTACAGTTTGAGATCAGACCCACAGTCCAGATATAATGCAATATTAATAAAGCCGTAAATATAATATTCTATTACATGTGAGTTATAGTATATGTCGCAACACATTAATTGCAGGGATCGATATAACACAAAATATAAACATGAAATAAAGTATTTTTGGGGGCTGATTTGCGGTCTTGAGAATGTTGTGCTATTAATTCTAAGACCTAACATCACTTTCCCTTATAATAAATGTACATTAGAGTGTTGTCATTTGCATTACAAATGCTACATATTGGACTTTACCCCCCTTGCAGGTGCTATCGAGCACATGTTGGCCTTTGAGCTCCATTTGCGCGTTACGTGTTTGCTCGCGAGTGACCACGTTGCAATTTAATAGCTGAATTGAACAATTAGCGGTTACAGACTCGTCGGAGCAAAAGATTTAAGGGCGCAAAGTTCAACTTTGCTCAGCACATAGCCTATTCTCGGCCATCCTGTGTGTTAACACACAAAGTCCGCTGAGAGCAACGTTACAGGGCTAATTTAATACCCGTAACACTTAAATCTGTAGTTACGGGCTACATTCTAAAATGTAGCCCCAATTTAATGAGGCTGTTAGTTTTTAAGCCCAAGACAGATGTCTAGTTTGCCTAATGGGTAATCTGGCCAATTTGAGGCTATTGGAAGAGGGTGTTTACTATGACAAGAGAGTTATCTTTACTGAATTCTACTAATCTCTGACCTGCTTAATTTTGTACTCTATGGCCAAACTTGCCCATTATTCCAGGTATATATTGGATCCCTACCTTAGCATTCCAATCTCCTATGATAAGAGTAACATCAGTTCTTGATGTTATATCGAGGAGGTACCTTAGGGAGTTCACTGACCTCACTGACGAAGCCCAAGAGAGGCCGAAACATACGTCTGAGGATTGATGTTTCTCTCGTTCAGTGTAGAATTGCCTGGTATTTTGGGGCTGGATCACTCTTTGGAGTGAGACCAGATTTATATGTTATATGATACTTTTCATGGAGAAGGACACAAGTGAACTAAAAGAGTGCTGCTCTTTTAGTAGCTTACCGGACCAATAGAACAAACTTACTTAGGTGTTGTTCGTTCTAAGTTTGAGCACCTCTGACTTTGTTTCTGCATATGCAAATGATACTTAGAGGTTTTCTCTCCTTAAGGGTAATAAGGGTTCCAGACTTGGACTCCTTTCTTACTGTATCTTACTGTATTACTTAGGGAGTTCAGCTACACCTAACTAACGAGCCCTAAGAGAGGCCGAAATATATGTCTGGGGTTTGCTGTTTCTCCTATTCAGGGTAGAATTGGCTGGTATTTTGGGGCTGGTTCACTCTTTGGAGTGAGACCAGACTGACATGCAAAAGGATATTTCTCTCTGTGAAGGACACAAGTGAGCTAAAAGAGGCTACTCTCTCAGTAGGTTACTGGGCCTATAGAACAAACCTACTTTGAAGAGCTTTGACTTTATTTCTGTATATTTAACGGGTGTTGAATATTTTGTAACATTGGACAAAATCTTCATCTCCAGTGTCAATGGTTGGAGCATGGACCTGGCTCACTGTGATGTTACATAGATTGCCTTGAATTCAAATTGAAATCATTCTGTAATTAATTCTGTTGTAAACAAGCACTTCTTTGGCCACTCAATGACTATGAGGGCTACTAGATTTTTTCTGTAGGACTCTTGACCACATAAGAAGATCTGGTGGTTGTCTGATGTGAAATGTCCAATTCCAGTCTATTCCCTGTTTCCCAGGATATCAATGTTTAATCTAGTGTGCCTTAGTTCATAGCTCTTCCAGGTTCTTATGCTGGGTTATTTTATGCAGCAGCAGACACATCCAAAGCAGGGAGTCCTCAAGATTTTGGCCCAAACACTTTATTAGATGTGGTGCTCTTCCCCAGTAATGTGGTAGGTACCTTCATACATTAGGGTTTTACCTTCCTGTGGTGTATTGTTATGTCTAAGGATGTGCTTATTCATACAGTTTTCTTGGCAAAGATATTGGAGTGGGATGCCAGTTCCTTCTCCAGTGGACCACAATGTGTCTGTCCTCTCTGCTATGAAGGTGATTAGCTGTGGCTAATATTCTCTGTTCATGTATTTATAAAACATTTTACAGGAAGGAAATAGTTATTCCAAAGTTAAATACATTGAAGGATGCTAAACATTTTGTACGTATAATTTTTTTATGGTTGTGGCCATAAAGCTATTTTGGTCTTGTCACTCCAAATTATAGTGTGACAGAAGCTGTGAAGCGTGACAAGGTGTTGTTGGGCATATTGTAACCTCACATTTTTGTGACATAGTAAAGGCTTCTTTCTGGCAACTCGACCATGTAGCTCATTATTGTTCAAGTATCATCGTATTGTGCTCTTGAAACAACCACACTGTCTTTTCCAGAGCAGCCTGTGGGTTACCTGTGGGTTTTTCTTTGTATTCTGAAAAATTCTTCTGGCAGTTGTGGCTGAAATCTTTCTTGGTTTACCTGACCTTGACTTGGTATCAAGAGATCCCCGAATTTTCCACTTCCTAATAAGTAATTGAACAGTGCTCACTGGCATTTTCAAGGCTTTGGATATCTTTTGACAGTTCTTTTCTGCTCCCCATGACTCAGTATTTAGCCTGTGCAGTGCATCCATGTGAGAGCTAACAAACTCATTGTCTATTTATACACAGACACTAATTGCAATTTAAAAAGCCACAGATGTGGGGAATTAACCTTTAATTGCCTTTTTAACCTTTGTGTGTCACCTTGTGTGTCTGTAACAAGGCCAAACATTCAAGGGTATGTAAACTTTTGATAGGGCCATTTGGCCATTTGGGTGATTTCTGTTATCATTATGATTTAAAATGGAGACAAACACTATGTGATAATAAATGGCTTCATGTGATCACTATCCATCAATAAAAGACATTTTTTTTTTTTTTAAGATCAGTCATATTTTCAAATGAAATGCCAATATTTCACAATTTCTGCCAGGGTATGCAAACTTTAGAGCACAATTGTGTATATATATATATATATATATATAGGGCCTCATTCTATTCGCGGCCGCAGCCGTTGCGGGGCCGCAAGCTATTCGGCTATTCTATTCCCTTACGGCCGGAGGCTCCGGCAGGCTTGCGGCCGGTGCCTTGCTATCTCTTGCGGCCGCTCTCGCCAGAGGAAAGCCTTTGATCTAAAACGGCCGCAAGAGTTTCGGCCGTAAGAAATTCCTATTTGCAATTCAATTGCTCCGGGAAACCTCTCTGCAAGTCTAAAAGCGAGCCGCTGCTTACTTGCAGGAAAGAGGTCTCGCTAGCACCAATTAAGCACATAAAATAGCTCAAATAAAGCCATCCTGCACTTTGAGAAGACTATAAAGGGATTTTAGGTGTTAGAAAAAAAAAAACATAATTATCCTATACTCAAATCCGTAAAATATTTTATTTTTAATATCCGTAAAATATCCATGTAAAAAGTCCAGAGTGCTTGGAGCACCTCAGACATGCCCACGCCGCAGCCGGAAAATAAACAGTTAATTTGAACTTGGGTTTGGGCTGATGTGCAAGCTTGAGAGTGGGTTCCTTTTAATCCTCATGTCCCCCAATATGATCCCTAGCATTTACAGAGCTGTACAGTGCAGGCTTGAATTTATTTTTGAGTTTTTATATTTCACAGCTTACGGCCGGTTCCAAGATATGCGGCCGGCCGTAAAAGGAGATCCTTGCGGGGCCGTATAATAGAATCGTGAGTTAACTGAACCCCCGCAAGGAATCGCAGCCTTACGGACGATTTACGGCCGCTAATAGAATGAGGCCCATAGTGTTTAAATTTGATTGATAGTTGAAAATACAGCAGGGTATTAAGAAAGAAAGTATTTCATGATAAGCTAGTAAGATCACATAGCTCTAAATATTAATGTCTTAAAATTAGGATTTTCTTTGTGAGAGTAGATACATATTCCTGTAAAATAAGGTGCTGGTGATGCAGGCACCAAGGTTTTTTACACAGAGTTCTATCTAGAAAAGGCATGTTAGTGATACATAACTGTAACTGTTGGCACGTGCCAAGTGGCACTTAGACATTATGCGAGCAGAAGAAAAAATATGATAATTTTCTGCATTAATTGATGAAAGCCCTAACTTGATGTTAGCGACCTCTGTAGTTTGGGAAAAACTTAACATTTGTAAAATATATAACAAACTAACATCTTTATAGAAAATTTAAAATTTGCTTACTCTGCTTCTGCTACAGACACTTGCATCTTGAACTGTTAGTCTGCCTGTAGCCACAGAGCAAGATGGTTATCCTTCTGGGATTTTGCACTCTTATTTAGTTCTAACAGCAATTGGCAATTCCATGTGGTACTCTTTCAAAAGAAATTAATAGAGGTGTTATCTGAATCCCTTGATCCTCCTGCTAATATCATGTTAATCTTGCCTGTATAAGCCTATTGGAAACAAAGACCAGATGCCTGTTGTCATTAAAGCAAACATATTTAAGTGGAATAGTTACAATTTGAAGGCTATATTTATTCATTTACATTTTTTTAAGAAACATTTTGCACTTTACAATGTATTTTTTTGTACTTTAAGCATCACTGTACAACGGATATATATATATATATATATATATATATATATATATATATATATATATATATATATATATATATATATATATAATCACAAGTTGTCGTCGCGCTTGCGAGCTTAGTGAAGTGAGGCAAGCCATCGAGGCATGAGCTCATAAAAAATACGACTTTAGCGGCCGAACCACTGAACTAGAGACGGTGAAAACTCACAAATATGCCTCAAATAAATTTACAGACTCACACACAGCACAGGGGGAGAGCCAGGGAGACTGTGAGTGAGATTGCAAGTTAATTTGAGGCATATTTGGTCTTTTTTAATGATCGAAAATCGCCAAAACAGGAAAAAAAATGGCGGCTGAAAAAACGTAAAAATTCTAAAACAACATGAAAATGAGGCTCAGCAAGGCCAGGCACGCAGGACTTAGAAAATACACTACGCAAAGAAAACAGTAGCACTTACACAAACAACCCAGGCACGTAGAACTTAGAAAAAACACTATGCAAAGAAAACAGTAACACTTACAACAACGCCAGGCACGCAGGACTTAGAAAATACACTACGCAAAGAAAACAGTAACACTTACACAAACAACCCAGGCACGCAGGACTTAGAAAATACAAAACGGCACGCCAGGCATGGGGCACACAGACGGACAACACCAAGTATGCAGGACGTAGAAAATACATGATGGCAAAGACAGTAACACTTACACCAACAATGCCAGGCACGCAGGAGTTTGAAAATAAAACCAACAGCAGTCAGCGCGCGCCACGCAAACATTCAGCAGAGACACAGAGGAGAAAGACACAGGGAACGGACAGCGGGGAGATGGTGGAAAGAGACACATGGCATTCCCAAGCACAAAAGTTGCAGGTTGCCGAGGCCTGTAATGAGCGGTGAAGTGATGGGAGGAGAGGCTTGCGAGCCACAAGATGAGCGCCAAAGCACGGTGCTCGCGATGAGCGCTGAAGGTGCTCAGAGGGGCCATAGCCTCGCATTGTGTGGAAAACAGCATTGCCTGGCTTCCAATTTTATTGCGGTCATTTTTTGATGGGCAATTCGCTAGTGTATATATATATATATTTAACAACTTTGAGTCTGACTAAGCATAATTAATCATAAAAAAAAAATAAAGCTATTCTATAATTAAAAACAAAATAAATGTTGAAGCCTCTGCTTGATCCTGGGGGCATACATAACACTTTGGTTGAAGTTTTCAATGTAAGAGAGCTCTGTTTACATTTCTGGAGAACAATGCTTGCATTTATTGATGCAAATTGGCTGTTTCTGAATCTGTGAGGAGGAAGACATGTGGTGTTAATTTCAATCAGATACAATTAGCTAACAAAGCCTTCTAACCTCTCCCTATTTTCTCCTCTCCCAATTTTGTCACAAATACAAAATTAATTTCTCTATTCATTATCAAATTTTTTATTTTTCTTATTTCCGTAAAAAAAAATTATGTTCATGGCTTACACAGCTGATAATGTTGTTAGTTTGGTACAAGCTTCAGAAACAAGTGCCTTTGTCTTAAATTACAGTGGTCCATTCAGTGGTCCTTTAAGGGAAAAGGAATTTCCTTAATCTATGGTAGAGCCATATTTCACAGTCCCACATGGAAACATCAAGCTGGTAAATGTTAGAACAAATGGATTTTGTAGAAAAAAATGGATGCATGGGACAAGCCATAAGGACACGTTATAGTCTATAAAGCAGAAATACCTCATTGCTGGTCTCCACAGAAGTAAACAAACCATTTGCTATCCTATTAAAGTCTATAAAAACATATGGAATAGGGAACAACATATGCACTTTTATAGCAGCTCTATCTAAAACCCCAAAGGCGAGAATAAAAATTAATGGAGGATATTCTGAAGACCCTCAACTGCTAATGAGATGAGACAGTGGTGACCTCTCTTTCTTTCATTTTTGTAATAAAGCTTCAACCATTAGAAATAAATAGGGGATAATACAGATTCCTATAGGATTTAAATTAAAAAAACTGCAATACTTGGTAAGTGCAATCTGTTAAACAAGACATATGTAATCATCACATGCTAAACTTAAGGAGAAGTCCAATATTTGTAGCGTGCTCAAGAACAGCCTGCTTACTTCCAGGAAGAAACTCCTCTCAAACATAATATTGTTAAAATAAAACACTTGAGATAGTTTAACAACCTAAACTTAACTTAAAAGCTAGCAACGCAAATCAAGTTGTTTTTTAGATTATTCTTAAAAAGCATGGATAACTGTCTGTACATTGTACTGGCCATTTTTTTCTACAGTCAATCATGCATGAGATATTCAATATCATTGGTGCTGTATTATTATGCAATGAGTCTACTCTATATACTAAGTAGCTGTGTCGGTGTGCTAATTAGTAACACATTCTGCTTGCTTGGTTCTGTGGAGGAAAAACAATGTGCCTCCACTCCCCAACCCTTATTAATCTATGTTAGCATACTGAGATGAATATTACCATAAAGGAACCACACAAACAATGCTACATATCTCAGAAAATTTACTGTAGTGAAAAAAGCCTAACACAATGTATAGCCAGTTGTAATGCTCTGGAAAGTGCCCTTCTCATTTAAAGGACCTCTCTAACTCATTAGCAATCAAAATGAGACTTTTTTATTGCATAGTAAGTCTGCTGACGTTCAAGACTTCCTTCATAATAGCAAGGAGCAACTCTGGAGATCTAGAGCCCAATTCAATTTTAAGCCTGCATCCAGGCCGTATGTCTGCGGGCGTGCTGCAGGCTTCCGTTCGTCTCCATTTCCGGAGCTATTCAATTGAACAAGGGCTGAGGCCTTAAGCCTTAAACCTCTCCTGGAGCCGCAAACTGTTAATGGGCTGACTGAGATGCGATCTACTGTTACGATCCAATCACATATAACGTATAACGTAGTGCGACACCGGACTCTCAGCCAATAGAAAGAGGTCTAGCCGCAGATGATTGACAGAGGGAGATTATAAAGTTGCGTTCCATGCGTTGACTGTGTAGTATTTTCGTCCAAAGTAGCACGCAGATCCCGGGGTTTGGAGGTTAATTAGTTGATTAGTGAATTAGCAGTATACTGCGGTTTTGTTTATTTCTATTCATCTAATTACGATTATACACTTAATCCTTAATTACACATATTTACAGATTACACATAATAGCAATAAAAATAAACGAAAGAACCGACATAGATACACATAGAGCTAGGTCACTCCATACACAGGGCCAACAACTACATGCACCAGGAGAATGTGGTCCTCCTTGGTGACATCCGTAGCTGCCCTGTTATCCTTGCAGGGGTAAGGCAAGTTAGGCCTGGCACCAGGGTCCAGGCATGGAAGGAGGTAGATGCTGCAGTAATAGCAGTGGGTACACCGGATAGGGATGTAAGGTTTGATGATTATGGCCAAGTAGGAGAAGCAAGCAGCTGCACCAAGTTGTGTCCCCAAAGTGACTGTGTGCTACAACGAATGGGAGAGGGTGGTAAAGGACCTTTCTCAGCCAGGTGCCCGTCGCTGGTGCTTCAGGCCTGGTGGCCCAGCAGAACCCAGCCTCCATGACAGGGGAATAGGACATACACCAACTTGTTACCACATGTACATCACACACACTACACACATACATGATGACCAACAAGAACACTGGCATGCCAGCTTTATGGAATTAACAAGGGATAGATGGATGCGTCAACAAATCCATGAAGCTGACAAATCACTGTCATTCGTGGGCACAACAAGAGTAATCAACCAATAGAGAGTGCATGTATTGGTGTGCCCACTGCAGTGCATGCAGTTACAGACCGCAGCCAGAGTCAAGATAGCGTTAGGAGCCAAGAACAATCAAGACCAAGAACCAAATAATAGATCATATCTAGCAAATGATCAAGCCTAGATGTCAGATAGTTAGTTGTCAGATAGGAATAAACCCCAAACAATATAATATTCATCATACTAATCGCATATACCTTTTTTTCTATCTTTCAGCATCAATGAGGTCTGGGTCCAGTGGTGAGCCAGAGGCAGGGGCGTCGGCTCCATCAGAGGAGGAAGTCAAGAAGCCAGCCCCCGCCAAGCAGGAACCGGCGCAGGGGGAGGAGGAAAGAATAGGAGCTGAAGTCCCTGGTTTGGCGAAGGAGGATGTCATCTGGCTAGTGGGGTCATCAGCAGGACCAGCAGCCACACCACCAGGATTTGACCCCACTATCCCCCTCCTCCTGATACTCAGCATCTCGCCAGGGCCCTCTTACTGGAGGGACCAGCTGGGCTTGGCCCCACCTCCACCTTACCTCAGCAGTTCCTCCCCAGGCCAGGCCCCAGGGACCTTATGCTGCAGCAGATAGAGTGTCTCCTGTGGATCCAGGCCATCATCTCCTCCAATCATGCGGAGGTCATGGGCAGCCTGGCCAGGCGCAATAGGGAGAAGAGGAGGCACCACCCAATGACTGAATCGTACCTGGCCGCGTTGCTCATGATGGGGCGGACCAGAGCGTATTCCAGGAAGTGACTGCAGGTGCCATGCAACGCGATCTGGTCCAAGCCCCGCCTCCTCCTCCCCGGAGGCATTCCCTGGCCACCCGCAGCCTGGCCCCTCCTCTCCTGCCCCCATGCCTCCACCACCGCCACTGCAGGTGCTGCTGCCTCCTAGGGGGTTGCCTCACACCCCACCACAACCAGTGAGACGCCGTCCGGACACAGGGTTTGGGGCCCTGTGGCTAGGTGGAGGAAGACCTAGAGGCCACGCATATGTTTGTGCCTTCTCAACAGCACCCCTAAGTGGTCGCAATGTAACCTAATCTAGCCTGGCTACAGAGTCTTGGATCTTGGCCTATGTGATTGTGATATTTTGTTTGAAGATGACTACCTCCCATCACATGGTCCATGATCCTCTTCTCTGTGGACACATACAGCCTTATTAAATTGCGATTCGGTAAATTTAAAAGGGCTCTATTTAAGCACATAGCATATTTTTTTACAGACGTTTTTAGTTAGTGAACTTCTATCCAAAAGCAAGATCTTCACTAACTAAAAACTTCTGTAAATAAAATATGCTATATGATTAAATAGAGCCCTTTTAAAGCCCTTTACCGAATCGCAATTTAATAAGGCTGATAGGGTTCTGTTTAACATTTCACCAATTGATGGTCACTGAGGAATGCTGTTGAGAAGAGATGCTGCAGTCCCTATATTTTTAAGGCCTTATTTTGTAGGTGTTATGTTTTTGTTTTGTTTTAGGTACAAATCAGGTCCAAGAAGGCATCTTCTGCCTCTGCAAGCATTGTGAAGGAAATGTATGAGGTGTAAGGTTTTCCCAGTGTCTCTCAGGTAGACATTCCTTTAATGACAGCCCGCCCTTAACATGTAGCTCCCACAATCTTAAAGCTATCATATAGTCAGATATCTAAGACATGATTGTTGTTAGCTTAAATGTAGGCTAATACCGCTATGGCAGAGGACTTGCAAAGTCTCACAATGTCATGTTAATGACAGCCAGCATTTTAAATATATGCACTAGTGAAGCATGTGATCCTGACCTCAATATCACTCTGAGAACCGATCCTTGTGTCTAATGTAAGTAACAGTGAAACTGGCTGCTGACCTTTGTGTCCTCTCCATATTAATGTGTATTTTCCCCTATTGCTGATATGAGTATCCTTTAACATGTGCTAACAGCTATATGGCTGATGGATGTGATATCAATGTTGATGAACAATATCATATGGAGAAGGTGATAGTACACCTTGACCACTGACGCTGGTCACAGCTAAGCATTTATTGTGAGATGACACATCATTATTAAAGGTCATGGCCAGTGAGTTCTCCTGAGAACTAGCTAATGGTTAGTAATGCTTGCAGATGGGAATCAGGTGAGTTGGTATATTGTTACAGTACCAGTATTTAGCACTGTTCTGTACATGAATGTTTGTTTATTTTTTATCCTTCTCCGCCTTCTTTTTTTTCCACTTTTTTCAGATTTTTGTTTTGTCAACACACTGTATGTGTGAAACTAGATTGGATTACACAGTCCAGAGGTTGAATCATGTGTTCATTGAGCAGATATAGACAAGTTGTAAGTTCTATGCACAATAATGTTTTTTTCCAAGTAAATGGAGTGATTTGTGATGATCCTTTTCTACATCAGATTCCGGTTGCAGTGGTGTAGTGACCACATGTGACCCTGGTAGGTGCTATGCATAATGCTTATTCTAAACTATGACATAACCCCCTTTAGTGACTCAGTTTTTCCCAACAATAGCCTTTTACTCTCCCGGGATCGGCCCACACCACATCCATGATATTAACAGTCTTGTCCATTTCTGATTGTACTCTGTGTATGAACTAAAGCTTTGTTATACCGTTCTCAACGTGTCAGTGTGTTTTCAATGGTTGGGGTTATGGGACATCCACATACATCACATTTGTGTCACATTCCTATATCTGTAAACTAATGAGCCCTTGTTACTATGTAATGGGTTAATACATATAATAACAATAATATTAGTAATAATATCATGAGATATCATATAATAATATATATATAATATTTGATAATAAAGGGTTAATACACATGCAAAGTCCAATCGGTCATACTGTTGAATAACCTCATTCCCCTGAAGGCAGGTGATAATGTCAATTGATTGATATCAAAACACTTAATGGGAGGTCACCAAATGATAATGGGTATACATCTGGGAACATGGCCACCAGCTTGCCATTTGTGCAGACTTTGGACACCTTTTGTCCAACATATCTGGCAAATGGCAAACTTGACATTTCAGTAATGTATACCTAAACAACAGTGTTCAGGGAGGCATGCACTGGTATATATTTATACCATTCTATGTATATATATGGTATATATGTAAATACACGTTGGCACAGCTGTGTGTATTAATGTATACAATTTAGTGTATCTGCATATAAATATTTCAATTCACCAATATATAGAAATGAAAATTGTGTGTGGCTGGTTACTCAGATATACAATTAGAAAAATGCAAGAAGAAACAGACCTCAACTGGAGACTAATTATAACATTAAGATTTGGCTTACATGCATATGACTCATTCAGACTGAATCATTTAAACAAGGCATCAACATTTGTTTATTCCAAGCCTCCTACAGCATTATACTCAGTAGTGGTCCCATGATACAAGGGGTTTCCAGGCAACATTAATGAGTTTCTCACAAATTAGAAAATTACACCTAATACCAAATAGTTAAAAAAGTAAAAACAATACAATGGATTAACCATGATATACTATTTGTACACTATGCCTGGTAATCTCATATTATATCTTGTACAAGATGTAATAAAGGCCTAATTGGTGCAGAGAAAAAAATATTTAATTTCAATTTACCTGTTCACTATTTGTGTGCAAGGGCAGCAAACTGATAACAATGTTAGGATATCATATATACAACATAATGATAGTGAGCCTGAAGGTATAATATGTCTAAATAATGTCCGCTTTGAAAGCCTGGGTTAGTATACTTTACCACTAAAATGTGCTAATAATATGCATTTGTTGTCTTGTTTTTTTAATAATCTAGTTTGGATCTTTCCTATTGGCTGGCCGTGCACAGTGGCGGCAATCAACCACTAGGTGTCAGGGCCGAGATGTCCTTGAATTTGTTGTCAGTTTAACGCTTATAATCTGCCAGTACCTGAACCCTAACACCTAACACTTACACCCCTAACACCCAACACTAACACCACTCACCCCAACACCTAACCCTAACACCACTCACTCTAACATCCCCTTACACCTAACCCTAACATCCCTAACACCCCTCACCCTAATACTAAACCCTAAGAAATTAAATGAAAAAGCATCTGCACCACCTTGTGGCCGATGGCTGCCACTGCGCACGCCCCTGCAACAGGAAAGGTCCTCTATTTTCACAAAGTTGTATTATATCTAATAGTATTACATAAAATATAGATTAGAGGGCAACTATAATGCATTTCAAAGTAAAGCTCATATGTTTGTTTCAGCATAGACCATTAAACATTATGCAGTTTAAAAATAATAAAAGCTAATAATTTTTCTTACTTTTTCAATTGACTGTTTTCTCCTCAAGTAGAGCTGCTTATCTCCACCTCCCAGTACCTTGTCAGGGGGCATGGCCAGCTCGTCCTGGGGGCTGGACCATCATAGAGCCTGGAAGCAGGATGGGCTATAATTTCACTAGCACATGCCAGACAATTCAGTCCTGGCCTACACTTAGGGGCAAGTACAATGTGATATGCTTCAGAAGATGTATTCTCTGTAATGGCACAAGTGAGTAAACATTGGGCAGACCGCACCCTGTGTGTACAATTCCACAGCACACACGTGTCCGTTCTCATGTTTGCGTCTCTCACTATTGTTTTTGTTTGTGGACTACAATGTGGTTTGGTCATCCTATTTTTTATTCTTTTTTTATTTAAGAAGCAAATAGCTCAAAAGTATAAAAAAAAAATCAGATGTCAGCTCTTCTTAAACATTAAGCATTAATTGGCAAATTAGACAAATTGCTCAACTTTTAAACATAGTTAATCTCTAAACACTAAAAGAGAGGACATTAAGTTTAGGTGAAAGTTCCCTTTTAACCAATTAAAAATTTGTCTTAGAGGCACAGTTTAATGATACACTGTACTACAGCTCTGTGCCACCTTCCAGCAATTTAATTCAGAAGCCGAGCTTGTATAGTAATAATAAAAATCCAGTTATATTGTTCTTTCTCCCAAGAGAATGCAAAATTTCATACAAGCTGCACAGTGAGAAAAATTATAACAAACAATAAATTGAAAAGTGTAACATGCCAGAGATGATTATTTTTAGAGTGGTCAGGATAATACTTGAACAGGAATATCTTTAATAATCACAAATTGTAAAGGGTAGAATGTTTAATGGGCAAGTTCCTACTAAACATATGTTTGTTTTATATTAAAGACCACACCTAGGGCCTCATTCTATTATCGTCCGTAAATAGTCCGCAAAGCTGCGATTCCTTGCGGGGCTCCCGTTACCTTGCAATTCAAATAGACGGCGCCGCAAGGATCTCCCCTTACGGCCGGCCGTATATCTTGCAACCGGCCGTAAGCTCAGAAATCTTTAAAAGCAAATATATATTCAAGACGGCACTGTAAAGCTCTGTAAATGCTAGGGATCATAATGGGGGACATGAGGATTGATAGCAACCCCCTCTCAAGCTTGCACATCAGCCCAAATCCGATATTTCATTAACTGTTTATTTTCCGGCCGCAGCGTGGGCGGGTCTGAGGTGCTCAAAGCCCTCTGGACTTTTTCCATGGATATTTGACATAAATTTAAAAAATATATATTTACGGATTTGAGTGTAGGGGAATGTTGTGCTATTAATGCTAACACCCAATCACTTTATAGTCTCCTCAGAGTGAAGGATGGCTTTATTATGTACTTATTTGTGTGCCTGCGGGACCTTTTTGCTGCAAGTAAGCTGCGGCTCGGTTTTAGCCTTGCAGAGAGGGTTCCCGGAGCAATTGAATAGCAACCAGGATTTTCTTGCGGCCAAAACTCTTGCGGCCGTTTAAGATCAAAGGCTTTCCTACGGCGCGTGCGGCCGCAAGGGATAACAAGGCGCCGGCCGCAAGCCTGCCGGAGTCCCCGTCCGGAAGGGAATAGAATAGGCAAATAGCTTGCGGCCGGTCCTTGCGGCCCCGCATCTCCTACAGCCGATAATAGAATGAGGCCCTTAGGGAATATTAACTATCTAGGTAACATTTATGGAACTTGTCTGATTTGTGCCATGTTTGAGGAGAGGAGGAACTGCCAATTGAAAAAAAACAAAAAAAAACTCCATGACACTTAGAGCCTGATTCAATTGCAAGTCCGCATCTCACGGGACCTTGGCCGTATGTCTCAGGTGTGTTGCGGGTACCTGTTCGTCGCGGATTACAGTGCTATTCAATTGGCCAAGGGCGCGAGTTACGGGCCGAAAGCCGACTCTGTTAATCATTCACGCATGTGTAGCAGTTCAGGGCATGATTATGATCAATTAAGGAAGACCGTAACCTCCCATTTCGAATCATCCAATAGGAAATGAGACCAACATCATTACAGCAGTAAAAAATGGAGGTTACATGTCAATCAATTAGGTTTGGGGGTCCGACATGCGATGGGACTCGCAAACCCTCAAAATACTAAATTATAAAAATGAATGCCAATACTGTTTTAGTCCATGTTGGTGGCCTGATGTATTAACTCATTGATTCCCAAGATCAAAATAACCCTGAAATGAAACATAAAAATAAATGTATTTTATTGCCGATTTGCGGGCTTGAGACTGTGCATTCCCCGTCATTTACAGTGCAGTATTGATTTGTTATTTGCATTTACAGTGCTGCGGACAGGGCTTAAACCCCCTTGCAGATCCTCTCTAGTATCTGTACGAATTTCTTCTACATTTGCCGTTCACAGGTGTGAAAACATTTGCGGGCTTGGGGAATTGGAGCAATTGAATAGCGATTTGCAATTTTAGTTATCGTAACTCTTGTGTCCGTGAAAGATCAAAGGAATCGGAGGCTGTAAATTCCGGGTTTAACCATCAAAAAGTTTTCAAGCCCGTAACCCGGAACCCGTTTGAAGCCCGCAAAAAAACACCAATTGTATAGCAAATGAACTAGCGAACGAAAGCTCAATTGAATCGGACTCTTAGAATTCTGAGCTGTGTGATTGGGTAAGGTCAGAAGCCAATCAAATTAGAGCTGCATTTCTAAGCTGTTGCAGTTCCATTTATGTTTATGCGTTCTTCACAGCGCACATCAGCTAACATATATAGAGTCTCTTAGCAATAAAAGGAAAAAGCGAAACCTTTTACAAATATATTTGGATTTCTATAAGTGTAACTGTCATATAAGAGCAACTTGTGTTAAGTGGAATTCCCCTTTAAGCAAGCTGAAATTGTGTAGTTAAAAACAAAAGACTGCAAAAGATGGGTGGTGGGGGAATTGCTGGGACCTTCATCTGCAGATCTGAGTGGGTGAGTTGGAGTCCTGGAATACAGTAACTCATTACTGGAACCCTAATTGTGAGTTATGAATGTCACCATGCATTGGAGATATATTTTGTAGCACATGTAATTTAACATAGCTTTATTTGTATAGTTTAATCCCTATACAGAGCTCCTTAAATTAAGGATATAGGCCCTCATTCTATTATCGGCCGTAAAATGGCCGCAAGGCTGCGATTCCTTGCAGGGGTTCTGTTTGCTCGCGATTCTATTATACGGACCCGCAAGGATCTCCTCTTACGGCCGGCCGCATATCTTGAAACCGGCCGTAAGCTCTGAAATCTAAAAATTCAAACATAAATTCAAGCCTGCACTGTACAGCTCTGTAAATGCTAGGGATCATATTGGGGGACATGAGGATTAAAAGTAACCCACTCTCAAGCTTGCACATCAACCCAAACCCGAGTTCAAATTAACTGTTTATTTTCCGGCTGCGGCGTGGGCGTGTCTGAGGTGCTCCAAGCACTCTGGACTTTTTACATGTATATTTTACGTATATTAAAAAAAAATTATTTTACGGATTTGAGTATAGGGTAATTATGTGCTATTTTTGCTAACACCGAATATCACTTTATAGTCTTCTCAAAGTGCAGGATGGCTTTATTTGAGCTATTTTATGTGCTTAATTGGTGCTAGCGGGACCTTTTTGCTGCAAGTAAGCTGCGGCTCGTTTTTAGCCTTGCAGACAGGGTTCCCGGAGCAATAGAATCGCAACCAGGCTTTTCTTACGGCCGATTTCCTTGCGGCCGTTTTAGATCAAAGGCTTTCCTCTGGCGCGATCGGCCGCAAGAGATAACAAGGCGCCGGCCGCAAGCCTGCCGGAATCCCCGGCCGGAGGGGAATAGAATAGCCGTAAAACTTGCGGCCGGTCCTTGCGGCCCCGCAGCGGCTGCGGCCGATAATAGAATGAGGCCCATAATATGTATAAAAAATTCATAAAGTGCAATTTAGATGAAAGTATGCATGACCCACCCACTGTCGATAATAGTCAGTCCTTCACACCATCATCATCACCCCACAAATAAAAAACACTGTTTTCTTGAGTTAAGGGGCAATAGCCACAGCATTTATTAAACATATACATAACAAATTAAACATTTTTGGTGCTAGTTTGAAACTAAGGTTCCAGCAATGAGTTAAAAAGCCATTTTCTCAAGGAAGCAACCCAAGCTTACCCCAAAAAGATTGCCTAGTTCTTTCATATCAAGAATGCCTTGTTCTTAAGCAGCAACTGAGCCAACAGAAAAAAATGCTGTTTCTAACCACCTTCTGGCAGCAGAACAACTGCCACGATCGATAACTCCCCATGCTAGAAACCAAACCAAGGGATATTCCTTCATTTAAATTTAAAATGAAAAGGCCAAAGCTCATATTATCTAGATGAACCCCATCCTTTAAAACCATACCATTAGAATCAAGAGATTCAAACACAGGGTTAGAGATGCCCCCTAACTTCTTAACAAACTAGGCCATAGCCTGGTTGATTTTTTTTCTGGCAAAACTCAAGCTTAACAGGGTTACAAGCAGCTCACTATTGGCTGAGTTTAACACACAAATTTGGTTCCCGGGCATGCCGCCATGTTTTCTTTATGAACAGCCCCTTACATCAATTTGAATAGGATTTTCATAGGAATCAACCCAAGGATGTTACCACCACATGAATTATAATTAGTACAGAACCCCAGAACATGCAACATATTCCGACACAGTGTTCACTACAGCTTCCCATTCTAAGACCCCTGATGCCCAGCATCCAGACTTTGAAAAGGGCAGAAGCCAGGCCAAGGTGCTTCCAGTGCTGATTATCTGTTGCCAACCGGTGGGCCCAATAAATGAAAGAATAGCCAAAAATAAAAAATAAAATGTCAGAAACCTACAAACAACAATGAAGCTAAACCACAACACAGTGAGACTGAACATAAGAATGAAATCGCTGTGACTCCAACCTACCAATCTTCTTCAGGAAGCCCAAGTCTAGCTTCTGTGCCTGCCCCAATGATAAAAGACTTTTAATCATCAGGTTGCAAACCAAACAACACAAACCCTTTTTGAGGTTTTTTACAAACTAAAATTTTGTAAGGTGGGAGCCATCAGCGTGAATTAGGAAAGGCCCATCAATAACAGGACTGAGAACAGAGATTTCCCTCAATAGGGAGCATGGACATTCAACTCCCTGAATGGGTTATAAGAAAATATGATAAGTTATGATAAGGTGGTGATACCAAATTAATGCTACCAGTGTGTTATGGAATAATGCATAGATTTAATTAGGAAAGATTCTATTGCAACATAAGCTAAAATCATAGGTTAAGAGTCTATCTGTATATCTTCTGTACCACTAATGTGTTTCCTTTCCTATACCCCTCTTGGTCTATAGGTGGCGCCCCTTCTTTCCTGGCTTTTTTTATTTCCCTCTACTCTTTGTAAAAACTGTAACAATTTAAAAAACAAATATATATAGCTATGTGTATAGTTTTGCTATGTATTAATTTTGTAAAGTAATGTTTGTATTTCAACCGAAAATCATTGATGCTTAGCTGTATTACCATACTTGTTGTTTTTTCCCGTGTGAAATGCATTTTCATCCAATAAAAAGACAATGAATTACATGTTTTAATCATGCCCCAAGCTATATAGGTTTTAGATCTCACCAACCCCTAAAAATAAGTATTATGTCTGGAGTGGAGTCACCCAGGGAAAAGGATAAACTGGCATTTCACTGCAATATGATCGTGGGTGGTGACTAGAAATGTGTTTGTACATGGCTAGCAGCTCAGGTTATAATTTACCCAACTACAACAAATACAATATGCTCATATTATCTTCCCTGCACTTCACATTAGACCCACATACTCTCACTTTTCAGCCCTGATACAACCGAGATTATCTCATTCTATGTCTGCTGAACCCCTGGCTTAACCTATTGTACTTCTGAACTTGATTTTGCCTTTAGCCCATTGCACAATTTGAGTAAATAATTCAAAGTTTAACTTATGCTCAGCCTGTTTAGTTGCTCGGCTGTAACCCTCTATGTCTCAAAACAATGGTGCACCATTTTGTAATTGTGTAAAGTGCCTTTGATTAATATGCTATATACATATGTAAATAAATAAATGAGTAGACAGCTCACTCCAAGTGAGATTGGTGGAGGGGAGGTGGGGAATGATTGTCAAGGGGAATAAATATTGAGTTAATGTGAGAAGAAAGTACAAGAGACATACATTTCTGAGGTGGATAGATAGAGGCATACATCCCTTTATTTTCTGTTTTTAATAGCTAATAATATTTTCCCCAACCTCACTCATCCTGTCCATTTGCCTACCCCAATTTCTCTCTATCCACTCATTGCCCTTTATCACATTGCTCCTATATCTTCATTGATCCTTTAAATGGTGCCACTATTGAATCTAGCCTTGTTGACTTGGGTGCAAATACAACTCTAGTAATATTCCATTATTTGCCTATATTTACACCTTGTACAAACTGGCATTTGAATGAAGCTGCAGAGGAAGGAATCAAATAAATTTCTGAGATATGAGTTTTCACATAACTAGCAAGAAATATTCCTTATTAGTGGATATAGCTCTTAACTTGTTGCCTTCTGTGTCAACGACTCTGTAACACTGATTATAGAGGTAGAGGCTGCACCTAAAACCATGGTTCATCTGGCAGTAAAATGGTGGTATAGAGATGGGGAGAGATAACAGACCAGGCAATACAGATCACAGGCTTTGGGCAGGTAGCAATTGTAGTCAAGGTGACACGCGAATGGGCAGATGGCAGGCTGGAGAGTTATCAATCATAAAGCAGGGTCATATGGCAGCGTCAAACACAGATAATCCATCAGAAGATTGCACAATAGCACCCATGAAATGGTATTGAAGAAATAGTAGAGAGGGCCAAAAGGTGAAGCAGTTGCATTATTGCATTGATGCAGTCATAAGAGACTTGTTGTCTTAGAGATGATGCTGAACACCCAATGATAAACACAAACAGGTACATGGGTTCTCACAAAGTTTCTGTCCTTCAGTATCTCTTATTCCTGTTCCTGTACCCCTCTGTTTCCCCATTAGCCTCACCATTAGTCCCCATATTACAACTCTGTCCACTGACCATTGTTTGGCTACACCATGTACAAACTGGTACACAAAACACCTGTTTATTGGCACAACATATTTGATCCTCCAGAGGTAGCTGATTTCCAGGTACATCAGGGCCCACCTCCCAATCACAATATCTTAGTATCTACATAATAATCAATATATATATCCATCTTTATCACCATGTGGATGAAGAAGTCTTCCAGGTGTTCTCCAACACCGTTTAGATCATTTAGCCCATTATCTTGTCTACTAATCATATCACATTGACATTTATTGAATAAGGCCCTAATATATACCACAGTTGGACTCCTTCAGTTCTCCTTCTCCACCTTTCTACAGTATGTCCCTGGGTCACGTAAAACTCATTTCCATTCAAGCCAATGGACACCAACTGAGACCCACTTCAGAAATCAAGTTGAATAATCTCTATCACATCCATAGGCACTTTATATTCTGAATTATCATAAGATATTCAGGCTGCCCTAATGCCTCTTCAGTTCTTTGCACCTTATTTATGGGGGAAACTTTTGAATATTAGATCATCAATTCTAATTCTAGCCCTTTCAAAAAGTTTTCAGTGCACAATAAATAGATAACACATACACTCCCCTTTTACTGCTATTACTGTTAAATAGAAATATTTTTTTTTCCACTTTGCAAAAGAGTGAACAAATCTTCTCATGCATTTAAAGTCATTCTTGACATAATGAGACCTTAATATTCTGAGTCCTAAATTACCAGCAATTGTGATAGTACTCAGTGAAAATAATACATTTTCCCTTCCTTTGTACAATCAAGCGTTTTTGTATTAAATAATTTTTTTCTGTGCTGAACCCTCGGTGCTCTTTTGAGACATGATCAAAAGCAGCTGGTAAAAGTAACACAAAGAATGCTCCTATTTCATATTAATGTTAAACCTTCTCAAATTGTTTATTAATTTTATTTTAGACAGCTCCACAATGAATTCATCGCATAAAGCTTTTTATGACAATTGAAATTTCAATCATTTTTGTTTTCATCAGGAATTTGTCAGGTTGAATAGCAAACGACTGCCACGGTCTCATTAAATATCAGGAGATGCAATTATTAAAAGCACACAAATAGGTGACTAATCACCTGTGTTAAATAAAAAGGGAGACCACGTCTATATAGAAATCCTAGCACCAGAGATAATTTTAGGGGGGCTGCTTATAATTTCAATCACTCCTTTACACCGAGACAATCAGGTTGCATTGTATCAGATTATACAGGGTCTTTTTACAAGCAAATCATCAGTCACTGGAAATGTCAAGGGCGTTTGTAGTTGATTTAAGCCCATTAATGAAAAAAAAACTGAATGTATTAGTCCTGTTGTGTTGATAATTCTTTCTGTGGAATTTTCCAGTTGTGTTGGCAAGTTGATACAAGTCAAAGAAAGATACTGATGAAGTATCTGGGGCTTCAGTGTGACATAATTGCTTATTCTGAAGTAACATTGGAAAACAATGTGAAGATCATGCTGAGACGAACAAGGGATTGACAATGTTGTTCTGTGTTTGAGCTTTGGTATTTCAGTAGCTTGACTACAATGTCTCATAATTGTCCTAATATTGGAGTAGAAGCTTTCACAGCTCTATGAATCCAAATGAGCAGCATGAGAAGGATTCAAAATGGTGGGTAAACCCATGGCTCCATATCGTTCCATCGCATATAGCTAAATATGAGAATCCAAAATGATGGGTCAAATTTTGGTTATAGAATTCTCCAATTTATAGAGTTACATGTGATGATTCAAAATTATGTTACATTTTTGGGTGCAAATTGCTCTCATACACATACCTCTCAACTATCCATCATTTTGGAGAGTTAGATTTAGGCAAAGTCCCCCAGCCCCCCTTAGCCTCCCAAACGACCCACATTAGAAGAAAAGCCCCCTCTCACTTTTTCAGCTTAGATTATGTTCTGCTTTCTCTGGTTCATCCTCTTGTTTTCTCTCAAAGTCTAGGAAAAAGACAGAAGCCCTGAGTGTCAGTCCCATAGAATATGAACATTGTCCACATATTAAGAGTTTCCATTAAATCTTACATCTATTTTGAAAGGTTCAGTAACTTTTATATATATATATATATATATATATATATATATATATATATATATATGTATATATATATATATATATATATATATATATATATATATATATATATATATATATATATATATATATACTCTTCTTGTCTATATTCATTAAAGCAGGCATGGCTCCTTAGCTTCTAATTTTTTTTAAAAAAATTATTTCTTACAAACTGCAGTAACTATATGGAACTATTGGTGAAAATATTAGGTTACATGGAGTATGTCCCTAAGAAAAAAGACCATTTTGAATAGCCATACATTTCTTGAGGACACCCCATCCAAAAAAATAAGTGAAATTCATTCCACTTCTAGATGCATATAATATATTTGTTGAAAGTTGAGTTATTATTTTAACCTTGTATTTTACTAACCTCAATTAATTCTACATTGTTAGAGATAGCTAAAAGGGACACCACACAGTTTTTTTAATTTCTAGCAGTACACCTACATTGATGGTGGTAACATTTACAAGTCATCATCCGCTCTGATCCACCCACCAAAACTGTTTTTTCAGTGTATTGCCCGTTATTAATAGTTATTACCTAGGAGTCTACCTGCATTGTTTACAGTCTCAAGCCATCTCACATGAAGAAGGCCCCAAGGAGAAATTAGTCCTTGGGACTAATTTCCTTCTATCTACTACAGTGGTACTTTAATAGCAGTTGTCCGACTTGGAAGCAATTCAACAAGAAGGTGTCATGGCCAATCCATTCATTATGTAGCTACACAAAAAGGAATTACCTGTTAGCATATTCTGAAGTAAGCTAAGATTTGTAGTCAGTCTGCTAGGCCGCGTAGCTATAGAAATGGGTCATGTGGCTGGCGGTAAATAATCTGTTGTCGGATGTAAATTGCTGCCTTGCTGTGAGAGATTAATGTTCTATATATTTGTGAGAAGAAGTTACATTGCAGGCCATGCTAAGGGGGATTAATACAATATGTCTGGAGGATGGTAAAATGTAGGCCTCAGTCCTGCTATGTGGTAATAATGTATATGTACTGTATCTGGTGGTGCGTATAATTCAGATAGCTGCCTTCCTGTGAGGGAATAATGTACTGTATATCTGGTTTAGCAGCAGGTGAGATGCAAACTGCTGCGAGGGATTAATGTACACGTAGCAGCTAGCACATAAAATGGAGACTGCTGCCGTGCTGTGAGGAAATAACATTCTATATATTTACTTACTCTGGCTTGAATACATTATCCCTGGTAAAAAAAGAGGCTGAAAATGTCACTTATTAACTGGACTAGCAGAAAAAACACTGCAGTCCTATATTTAATATATATATATATATATATATATATATATATATATATATATATATATATATATATATATATACACTAGCAACTTGCCCGTCAAAAATGACGTCAATAAAATTTGAAGCCTGGCAATGCTGTTTGCCACACAATGCGAGGCTCTCCTCCCTCTAACTTGCAGGCCTCGTGATGAGCACCTTCGGCGCTCACTGCCAGTCCGGCAATGAGCGGCTTCGCCGATCATTGCGTGCCTCGCAATGAGCGCTTTCGTTGCTCATTGCGAGTCTCTCCCCCCTCTACTTTACGGTCCTCACGATGAATGCCTTCGCAGCCCACAGCATGCACC